>OOFH01113666.1:0-22381 GCA_900323355.1 Merlangius merlangus | reverse complement strand
TGACAAGACCTCGGGTTTAGGGTCTTGTGAGGGTTTGTCGTTCCAGGGGTGTACTTCTAAAACGCAAGGGGTTCGGGCCCCTTCTCCCCGTTCGGTAGCTTGTATAATAGGGCATCTGTTCATCAGTGCAGGGGCCATTAACGCAGGGGCCCTGGGGGCACCTGGGGGAGACGGTAGGAAGAAGACGGACAGCCTGTTGGGCTGAGCCTCTCAGATCTGCCTGGATACTGACACAATGGGCCAGGGACCGACGTCACACGGCAGTGTTAACTGACTCACTGTTGCTGTTGTTCCACCAGGGTGCAGCTGTTGTTTTTAACCTATCACGGGGCTGCCAGATGCACACTATTCAATGCCTTTATTTATGAGGCCTTTAATCACAACGAGTGTCGCTTGAGTGTGAACTAGAATGGGAGGACGTACACATCACTGGGTGTATTTTAGATTTTAAAACGGAGGCTGTTAAGCACGTCCCAATGGGGACTGTTCAGACAAATAACTTTCCCTTTCTTAATCCTATCCTTGATTATTCAACACGGCAAAACAGATATTGGCTTTGTCACCTTAAACCACACAAAGATGTGATCGCAGGAAACCTACATATCATATCCACCTGCTGATCTCCCCACTGGGACTGTAAGTCCTACCAGGAAAAGGATTAGGATGAACGTGCTAAAACAAGGATTTTCCTCGGACCAGAGCAGATCTTGCCATTTGATGTGGATTCTTCAGAAGATCATCGGCAAGATAATACATTCCTGCTCCTGTAATGGATTTCCCAGCTACCTGCGTGGTCGGGTTCTGGGCGACATCATCTCGTTGCCCAGCACGTGGTAGCGCCGGGCCTCGTGCAACAGCTGGTAGCACTCCGGGGCGTTCTGGATGAGGTGGTCCCCCTCCACCGTCTGCACAAAGTAGTTGGGGTGCAGCAGTGGCATGCGCACGTGGTGCAGCAGCTCCTTGAGCATGGGCTTCCGCTGCTCCAGGCTGTGGTACACCCAGCGCATCACCGCCTCGAACACCATCTCCTCCTTGCCCACGGCCAGCTCGTCACTGGCCGTGTACTCCTCCAGCTCTTCGCGCCGCAGGTCCAGGAACTCCTCGTGATGGGCCACCTCCGCAAAGTTGGCCAGGGAGTAGATGCGGCAGCGGCTGGCGAGGTGCTTGAGGGCGTGGTCGTCGGCGAAGCGCTGGATCCCAAGGCAGTTGCAAGGGTCCAGCTGGTCCTCCAGGAACTTGGCACAGGCGTCGCGAAGCGTGGCGATCTGGAACAGGCTGGAGGTCTCGAACAGGAACTGCACGTTCTCCGTGGTGATCTTGGCGCGGCCGCTGTACACAAAGCTGAGGAAGGAGTCCATGGCCTCGGCCAGGATGCCGTTGATCTCCACCAGCATTTCCCGGCTCTCGCGGTGGTCGTTGCAGAACATGGCTCTGAAGTAGGAGGAGCAGGCGGAGAGCACGGCGCGGTGGCAAGGGAACTCGCGGCCCTGCACGCTGATGATCACGTCGGTGAACAGGCGGCAGTCGCGGAACTCGTTGAACACCTGCAGGATGGTCTCCGAGTGGACGGAGCCACAGTTGAAGTCGAAGGCATCCTGACTGTTCAGCGTTTTTGGGTCCACCTCAAAGATCTGAGGGGGATAATAAGGAGACATAAGAGGTTATTAAACGGGAATAGTGAAAGGTTTGGGATATACAAATATTTAAGCCATTATATTACAGAAAGCAATACTAACAGAGAAAGAGATCTTAAGATAAGATTAACAGTTGGGTTATTTGGCAGCACCTTGCGTTTTACAGCAGGCGAGTCTCTTGTCTCAGACTCCTCCCTGTTCAGCCTTCTGCCAAGGATCAACACCATATTGGCCAACTTAACACAGACCTCCTACTGGACGTAAAAGGGATCTGGAAATGACCAAAAGACAACCTGTATTATATCATCTACTGAAACATTCATATTGTACAACATGGGCTTTGTTTGTATAGCACTTCAACTGATTGGTCAGTGTTATGATTACTGTCTGGTAAAATAGGCACACAACCATTTATTGGAATGTAATGGAAAGTTGACTTGCAAGTGAGCGATTGTCATTATTGGTGTAAAGCCTGAACCATTATCAGCAGACCACAAAGGAGAGTCCATGCTGTTGGAAGCAAACAAAACAAGTTGGAATATCGATACTCAAAGCCTGGGGGTGGCTCTACACTACATTGCATCACGCTGGAGCAACGTTCTTCTTTTTTTCCACAGGAAGTATACATTTGGGAGCCAAAACAAATCCAGATAAATAACTTCCTGAAGCCTGAACTAGGAACTAGCTGTGAGGTTACTGTGCCCTGCAGCACAGTGCAGGTTAAGAGACAAAGAGGGAACGGCGGGAGAGGCTGGAGCAACGGTTGCACGGCCTACCTACACGTCAATCAAATTTGTTTTGAATTGGATTGGGGGAGGAGAGATAGGAGAGCTACTTTACCATTGCCTCAACAACAAGCTTTTCGTCTGAAACCTGGATAACTAAGTGTTCGAGATGAACATTCATTTTTTGTATAAATTTCAAAACTGGACATAAAACCGAAAAATAAATATATAACACAGTAATTGAGAAATCATTGAGATTACATAATGGGATAACATGAAACATAATGGGATAACATGAAAGACTTTATAGATTTATAACGCATAATCTCATCACAACTTTAAGGCAGAAATTACAATGGTGGGTCTAAATTACAATATGTAATTATTTATAAAAAAATTAAACTTTTGTGGTTGTCCATCTGTTCAGATAGGCCATGAAAGCAACAGTAGGACAGGTTATCTGACCTAACATCAAGTTAATCGTGTCTCCCTCCTCAACTAGCACAGAGCAGATGGTGTTATCCAAATAAAGAAATACAATGCATAACTTGGTAAACACGCACACACACACTCTAATATATGAATAAATGTGTGAATAATAAATGGATAAATAAATAAATATATCAAAACATGTTGTGAATCAACACGGGATATATTTCATCATTTCCCTGTGTTGAGACCATGTTCAAAGACAGGTAGGCTACTAGGCACGCAGTGTACAGTTTGTCAGACAAAGGAGACTTGCCTCGTGCCGACCCGTTAGCCTTGACAACAAACGCACTCAGAAATATTCAGTTAGATCCTAGTCTAGAATCTAACTTTAACTACGTAGGCCTACTGTTAAACTAAGATGCCTGACAAAGTGGCATTGCTGCTCGCATAAAAACATGCATACCTTATCCACAGATCTCCGAAAAAATGTTTTTCTTCAGTTGAAGGAACTAAAGCTTTAAGTTGAAAAACAATAGTGAGGTAAAAAAAAAATAAAAACTATTTTGCGAATCCTTGAAATGGATATTAATATCCGTTTATTAAACGCAGTCAAAAGTCTGCGTGGTTAACCAGCGAGCTCTTGCCATGCCCAGACATTTTGACTTTGTTATGATGGCAAAGACAAAGAACTCTAAGTTACTGTCAACACTGGGCCAAGATTATAGCCTGCTTGTCACTGCCTCTAAAAACTCCCCCTTCAGTGCGATCAGCTGAAGGGCCAGGTGCTTTCTGGGTAATGTATTTCATTTGTTTGGATTGTGCTTAAACTGGGAGCCCCGAGGAACAACACTTCCCAGACTGCGCCATCGCTCCACGTGGCTCTATTTTGTTTGCAAACAAAGCTCCGTGTACAAGAAGTTGGAACATGTGAGCTCTTCCGCCTTGAATTCGTCCACTTTGTCCGAATGATGTAGTTTACACTCACTTGACGTTATTACATTATGATGTAAACGTCTGTTAAAAAACATAGGCATATTCATAATGTTGAAACGACCGCTTTGGTAAACAGTACATTCATGTTTTTTCGATCGTGTATCGCTACCTACGTCATGTTTATCGAGTGTTTTTTTTTAGAGTGCGCACTTTAATTCACCGTTACATCATTTACTAGATTTTACCGACCGTGTCAAAACAAGGCAATGAGGTAGACAGTGTTGTTTAACTTTAACATTTCATTGAATATCTTATTCAAGTGTAGGTTAATTTTAGTCGTTGAATTTAAAGTTACATTTAAAGACCTACAATTCACTTCAGTCAGTGCTCCCATAAAGAGGTAGATCGAGGTGAACGACGCTCCCTCTTGCTCCCATGGCATACATTTCTTATGTTTACATTGATAAGTCACAGCTATGTCATTGCCTTTCCTTAGAATGTCCCTTTCCTTGAGAGCTTTGCTATTCCTGTCTGCTTCCCACCGGGGCAATTAAAGAGAAGATGGTATTCTATTTACTGTGTCTGGGCGACTGGGGCCCAGCGTGTGGTATAGAACCTGGCCTCGTGAAGCAGCTGCTAGCTCATTCTGATTGCTGTGTGAAAGCAGGATTTACAGGGGTAGACTTCACACGCTGAACCAACCATTTATAAGTTATTAACACACATTTACAAAATTAAGAAAGAAAAGGTTTTTATAACACTTAATTAACCACAAATAACACAACGTATTTTCTTATTCTTTTTTTAAGGTCCAATGTTTAATTATTTTGTACCGGGCTCAAGTTCAGGTGATGGGGACAATGGGCGTGCCACGTCTGATGCCGTAGAAGAGGAGCAGGGCCTTCCTCAGGTCCCTGTATCTGAAGCCGTACAGGTAGGGTGCGAGGGCCTTGGGAAGCATCAGCAGCACGTTGCACAGGACCAGAGACACCCATAGGTCGATGCGCAGGTCCTGCACTCCGTTGTAGCAGTACCACAGCAGCTTGTAGGCCAGGACCAGCATGGGGCAGAAGGACAAGAAGAGGTGCAGATAGTGGATGAGGAAGGTGCCTTTGGCCCGGGACGAGCTCTCACCCTTCCATACGCCTGCCTTGCAGGTGCGGCAGCACACGGCCACGTAGCCGGAGAACACCAGCAGGAGGATCAGCAGGATGGCCGCCACGGACAGCAGCATCGCCAACTGTGGGAGGCATGAGAGACATGATACTTTAATGCAACGAAGGATAACCCCTAAACAAAACCGGGATCAAACGATCTGGACACAACACACATAGGGGTGGGAGAGAGACAGTTGAAAGCACCTGCAAGGGCAGGGAGTAGCTGACGTTGAGCACCAGTAGAACGGGAACAGAGCATAGGTGGAGGTTGCAGGTTCCAGAAAGGTACCAGGTAAACACTCCCACAACGCCAGCCGGTAAGAGCAGAGATACAGCCCAGATACCAGCGATGGCTCTCCTGGTCCTTAGACAAACACAGAAAATGCAGTGATGCTTGGTGTGTCTTTGTGTAAGTGTGTCTGTATGCGTGCATAGGTCAAAGTAAAAATAGACACCTAGGGGAGGACAAATCTTTGGTTCCTATTGTTTAGCTGTCATTTCATTTTAATACTATGAACACCTAGCCGACGCATCAACCATGACCCAGTTTGAAAACAGAGAGTTTTAGTTTTCCATTGTTATTACCTGGAGACTGGCCACAGGGCGAAGTACCGCAGGGGCACCAGCACGGCCAGCAGCGTGTCCAGGACCATGGCCATGGTGCTGAGTATTCCAGAGCTGAACAGCGCCGCCAGCAGGAAGAGTTGGGTAGTGCAGGCCCACTCTAACATCAACACCCCGGCTGCATTCAGGCAGGTGCTCAGCATGTACACGGTGACAAACAGCAGGTCACTGAGCAACACGTTGGCCAGAAGGATGTACCGCGTCTCCTGGTACATCTGCGGCCTACAAGCATTCATTCGATAACATTTATAAAATGGTGGTATACATTCCTTCAGTGGAGCCACCCTAAATTAGCAAAATATTTGAAAGCAATATGTTAATATGCTGTTTTAAATATGTTTCCCTTCAGCAGTCTCTAGTGGCTCACATTGTAGCTACAGCTACATAAGTATATTGACAGACTTTTTCCCCACGATTTGTATAGAAAAATCCTCTTGGTAGATTGACTCCTGAGAAAATATTTTTAAAATGGAGATTTGTGTTAATAAAGTTTTTTTTGTTTTAATTGGCTTTTGTGTAAAGAGTGTGTATCACTCACCTGTTTAATATGTTGCCCACGATAACCGGAACCACAAAGGACACAGCCAGGAAGCTCAGTATGGGGCACACGTGCATTATCGAGGTGTGGCGTGGGGGCATAAGAGCCTGCCACTTGGTGGTGAAGTCCTCCATCTGCAACTTCAAGGATTTGGAGCCGTTGGTCTGGTGGGACATAGCCATGGGGCCCTCGGCACGGCCCGAGCTGTTGTACCAATTGCTGAAGGCGCAATGCAGAGAGCGAACCAGCTGCTGGTTCTCCTCCATGGCTTCTGGGTCCTCACAGCCCATCCATCCACAGCTCCTCAGGGGCTGGGGCTCACACTCTGAGTGAGAGTTGGCTGTGTTTTCCCATTCTGCTCTAGTGCCTCCGATTGCCAAGTCGATGTGTTGTCTTTGTACTTTATCACCTTGGACACCTCGCTCTGGCAAACAAAAACCTCTGAGGGCAAATGGAGCGGAGTGCTTTGATGCGATGGCTGTAAAAGCCATCCCAATGGTACCAAATGGCTTTTACGCTGAGCAATCTATTGACAAGGTTATTTATTTTGCTAAGCCGTTTCGGGATTTATGATAATTGAGCATGATAGTTAGCTGTATAAAAAGGATCCGTAGCCGTATTTAGATTAGCAATATGTTTTCATTCTGGGCCCATTAAGAAGAGCAGGAACTTTAAGCAGCATCCCCAGAAACAAGGTGTATTCACCTCTCTGAAATAGCGAAGAGTACAGCTTAAAGGGCAGTTTTATTTGTTTGAAATGTTTATGCATTTAATTTGAAACACATCTTCTTGGTATGTATATCAACATAGAATGAATTACATGGATAAAGATATACGCTTTCATCACTGATATCCACACATTTTTGTAGACTTAGTTTTTGAAGTCTACAAGAAATGTCAGATATCTAAATGTCTAAATTGGCTTGAAAAATTGAATACATAAAAAAGAGCTATAAATACACAGTGGTTTCATCATGGTACGTCATGGTCAGATAAGATAAGAGAGTACTTGATTAATCCCGGGGAAATCAGGTGATAGAAACCGCAGTACAGCGGGCAACACATGAATCATCGCGGTGATTGGGAGCCTTCTGTTTAACCTGAGCACACTGACGTCGACGGCACACAGTCCCTGCGAGTTCCTCAGGCTCCCGTCACCTTAGTGAGTCTCCGGCGGCGATGCAGAAGCTGCACCAGTGTGTCCGAGATCTCCCTGTACCTCAGCCCGTACAGGCAGGGGGCGAAGGCCCTGGGCAGCAGCATGAGGATGCACATGTTGATGGTGTTGATCCACACACGCGCGTCCTGGCTCACGTCGTCCTGCTGGAACAGGAAGAGCTCCACGGTGAACACCAGGCCCGGCAGGAAGTAGAGCAGCAGCAGGACCCCGTGGGCCAGCAGCGTGACCCGAGCCCGGGAGTAACGGCTCTGCCAGATGCCCTGGGTCTTGGTGACCATGTAGAGTCGCACGTAGCAGTAGACGATGAGCAGGGTGCAGACGAGGGCCGCCGCGCAGAAGTAGATGTGCACCCCCACCATGTTGGTGGCCTGGATGAAGCCCAGCGAGATGAGCACCAGGCAGATGGGCCTGTCCACCGCGTTGGCGTTGCCCTGCGTCATCTCCATCATGATCCACATGGAGAGCGGATACAGGGCCGCCACCACCCACAGCCCCACCAGGATGCGGACGGTGCGCGCCGGTGGCAGCAGCTCGCGGTAGTGCAGAGGCCAGCGCACCGCGGCGTAGGTGTCGGCCACCATGACGGTGACGGTGAGGATGGCGCAGCAGTAGGCCGTGACTGTGAAGACCATGTCCAGCTGGCAAAGCATGGGGGGGATGTGGACGCCCAGGGCGTTGCAGTACACCGTGGCCAGGTTCAGCATGAGGAAGAGCAGGTCTGCAGCCAGGGTGTTGGCGACCAGCAGGTAGCGGGTCTCCTGGCGCAAGGCGCGGGACAGGAAGATGCATGTGAGAAGCACAGGGTTGGTGGAGAAAGTAATCAGTGTAACAAGGGTGGCAGGGATGAAGAAGAACTGCAAGCGCCAACCCTGCAGGGAGTCAAACCACTCCTGGGTGAGGTTGGACAATTTAATGGAAGCATCCATGTTGCCTTCCTGAGGGATATAGTTGAGGAAATGTGCCAGTTATTTTTGTGTCGTTTGTCGTCTGTATAGTTTGTACTTTGTAGGCCTACTTCTTCCAAAAGTTTCCTGTTGAGAGAAACGCAAGCCAACTGTTATATCCCCTTTTATTATACTTTAAATTTGAATATCAAAGCTATATTTTATTTTTGGAAACCCTTAATCCCTTTTCATTTCATTTGCCGAAGCCAATACTTTAATATTAACTTTATGTGAAATCTAAATAATACAAAACAAAATATAGGTTTAGCAGAGAAAATCTAAAAAAAATAGATTTATTTATAATATATGTATTTATAATTTATCATTGGTCTTTAAATGAACTTTAACATATCTTATCAAGGTTGAATAATCAAGTCCTTGTTTGTTTATTCACTTCATTGTTGGAGATGCTGCTTTGTCTTGTGGCAGCATAATAAACACATGAATTTCAAATGTCACCCACAGTATGTTCTGGACGTATCTCAAATGTCACAAAAACTATTTTGTTGAGCCTACATTGAAATACATGTGTACATAATATATATTTAGTTTCTGTTCTCCCATGTTAGAAAGTTATGTAACAAGGCTTCACTCATGGCTTTTCATAGCAATATCGGCCAACTATTCATTACTTTAGTTAAAATAAATGTACCCCGGCAAGAGAATCTGATATTCAAATAATAAAATTATACTTGTAGTTTAAGTTTATATCAGTATACAGAATATATGAAGTGTCATTATCAAAAATGAGAAAAACATTTACTTGTTCATCAAAAAAAAGAGGAACAGTTCTGTCAGAAAGTGGCCACACTCGTTGCTTTTCAAAGCATGGGCGATATTCGGCAAAACGATCGATTAAACATACAAACAATACTATTCCCCCCCTGCAGCACAGAGCCTCAAAGATATCTTCTTACCTGATATCCAGAATGGACCACCTCGTTAGTGTTTCTCATCCATTAAGCTTAATGCTCCAAGAAATCAATGACTGATCTGTGCGGTATCTGTATAGCAGACCACTGACCTTATCAGCTGATGTAGTCTTTGTTGACACACGGAGACAATAGAGAGATGGACAAAGCTGTGTCCACTTTGCTGTTGCATGGTAACATTGGGGTGAAGTAACCACTCAGCTTGTGCTCACGGCTCAGTTGGCCTCTCACAGAGGACTGCTTGCTAGATGATATTGCAATAACAATGTGTCATGTATTGGCGTAACCATTAACACTGACAGATCTGAGCATTTCCTTTAATGCAAAAATGCAATGACAGATCTGAGTATTTGCTTTAATTAAACAAATAAAGTTACTACAGGAAGTTAAGCATGTTGGCTGTCAAAGCGAAGTGAATGGAAGGAAACATTTGCAAGATTGACGATGCATGGCGGAAGCTCATTTATCTCGATGTGTACAATATTATTTATAATATCCGGCCAGGGTCACTTGGATGACCATTACACAATGTAGACAGGCCGCGGAAAGTTAAACACATGTCGACATTCAAGGAACCTTGGAGATCGTTAAAGTGCAATCAATCAATCTGACAGGCATTTCACCTGCTTCAGTTGAGAATAGTATAGATAAATTCAGCAAAATAAAATAAAAATGTTAACATTAAAAAAAAGTGTTGTTTAGCATTAGGGTATAGAGTACAAACTGCTGAAACAAACACATGGTGGTGATTTAATAATTCTGTTTTATTTGTTTGACAATGTTAGGTGTCTGATCCTCAATAAAAAGGTAAGTAGCTTTACAGCATTGTGCTGGCCTAGGACTTCCTCTTCCTTGTGTACGAGCTCTTAGCTCCTCCCACCTCTTCCTCATCATGCTCATCTTCATTATCATCCTCGTCCTCGTCGTCATCGTCACTGTCAGCTCCCATGTCCCTCTCTTGTCGCACCTCCTCCTGCCATTCCCTCTCCATCATTTTCCTAAATGTGTCGTATTCTTCCGCCGTTGCCCGGGCAACATCGGTGAGGTAGGTCTCTAAGTCCAAGTGGAGGATCTGGCTGAGTTTGGGGTTTTCACTGACCGTCTGCCCCTTCTTATCTGGGGTCTGGTACAAGCCCCTGCGCTCCAGGAAACAGTGGCGACAGCGCACCTCTTCGAGGGAGAAGCGGAACAGCTTGGACTTCACCATCTCTGCTTGCTTCACACCCATGCGGAAGAAGACATACTGTTGAAAGATAAGGCATTGGTTAAAAAAAACAACACTTACAGTTGTAGCACTTTGAGACATACAGACACACCTCTAAAACCCAGTTAATCCATTCATGTTCAATTAATCAATAAAAATACTAAACATAATAATAGTAAAGTACAAAGTAAAACGGGTGTTGTTTCTCTATGTTGGGTCTCCACTGTTGGGTTGGGGCTACATTCTGACCTGGAACTTGTACTCCAGTCGGTCCAGGTCTTCCTGTACTATGGCTGGACTATCTCTGAGGATTTCTGCGACCTGTTGGACGGTGAAAAGGCCCTTCTCTCTGATGAACAAAACCACAAACTTGATCCGTTTCACAGGGACGGTGAGGATCTGGGGGTAATGGGCAACAACTCGCTGAAGACTTCCTGGGGAGAGAGAGATAAGAGCAGAGGTTAAATTATGATAATCTTTTCAATTTCTCAGAGAACGCCTCCACCAACGACATTGTGCTACATCTACTTAAATCTCACCTTCTACTAATCCCAATTTACGCAGGTGATTTATGCGCTGGGTTAATTTGGATTCGTTGATGTGGTGAAGTTCGGGACATTTCTCCAGCACCTTCAGCACGCTTGACGGGTTAAGGCCTAGCACAAACAGAGCTGTAAGAGCCGAGAGGGTTTGTTGAGCAGCGCCCGACCCTTTGGCTTTGGACACAGTCTGGTGGAGCAGCTCAGCCTGGGGGTCTGTGAATCCCATATCAAGAAAAGACCGTACGGACAGCTCCGTTACCGGCTGCCGAGGATACGATTTGCCATCGTCTTGCTGTGATGACTTGACCAAGTGGTCGTTGGAGGATGAGGAAAGTCTACACGATACGTGGGATTGTGGCCGAACAAGACGCCTTCCCTGCTGACCAGCACCGACTGCAAGTGAAGAAAAACTCCGCCATGACCACCTTAGCACCTGTAACCGTGGAGAATGTGGGTTTAAATACGAATGGAGGAAAGTAGCACATTCTTGAAAGTATACAATGTAGCGGTCAACGAGCTGTAACTCAGATCGGATGAATGGAAGTGCACGAGTTAGCCTGCTTACTTCAAGGTTGTTGACGTATATTTGAAATATACGTTACAGGTCAGATTATAATATTAACACGGCTTCTGTACAGGGCTTTATATAAATCGCAAGCAATAACGCGAATGGGAACGTAAATTACGCTAAATAACATTTACATACCTGACATAGAACAAGTGTAGTACTCATGTTTGTCCGTCATCAAAATAGTTCCCCTTCAGCCGTAGTCGTTAGACGACGATGGTTCCTACTTGCTCGGTGAAGTCATTCATTATTTCGATTCAATTTCATCATCGAACATTATAAATGGAGATTCAATTGAATCGATTTCCTTGTCAAGAATACAACACAATCAGTGAAGCCCATTCAAGTGGGCTTTCACATTTAGCATTATTTGGGAATTGGGAAAGGGAAAATAGAAAGTGCTGAAAAGGCTTGGTATTTGCCGATCTAAAATATGTTTTTTTTTTTACTGTGCTGTGGAGTGAAAAGATGACATCCGCGAGTAGCATTTGATAAAATATTTATTTACATGTGACTGAATAAATAGTGTAAATAAATGTATCATTAAAATAAAAATATGCATCCACCAACAATGAATCAACAAATTGAAAATTGAAACTGCACATTTAACAATTAAGATCTACAGCGATTAAATAGTTCAGATAATGAATGTAGGCTTTGGTTGATACAAAATAATAAACATTTGTATGCTTCAAATCTTGATAAAATCAGTGACATAAATAAATACAACATAAATCTGAAGTCATACCAAAACAATTAAAACCATGGATTTAATTAATTAGTCAATCATTGTGTTGCATCTAGCAATCAGCACTAAATAGACAATACAAAGGAAATCCCTTTGAGCATCCATTGGAGCGATTATGGTTCTAAAAAGAGTCTTTCTTTATGTTAGTATTCTTATTGAAGGTGCAATTTGTGGCGAGTAAGAGTTAAGATCTTTCGCGTTGAATCCTGTGAAACCAGCCTTTCTTCATATAGTAGTCTCTTGGTAAATTCACAGCTGGTAACACAAGACAAGGGGATTCAGTTCATAAAGACTTAGCCCTCAACAAGATACTTCTGGAGCTCATTTTCAAGGTCCACCATTGACTTCTGCTCTTCTTCGTCATCGTCATATTCCCCCTCCCCCTCCTCCTCCTCCTCTCCGTCACATTCATCCGGAAGGGTCTCCTCGCCCATGTTTGGGAACAGCCCTTGCCCCAGGAACACTGCGGGACTCTGCTGGTTATCGTGTTGCAAACCTGGAGAAGATGACGAGAGCCTTCAGTACTTCATGTACTAGGCAGAATAATGTAGTGGCTAGGATGTTCGACTCCCAGCCGGAGAGCTACTGGGTTAGATTCCCAATATTCAATGCATACCTGTAGGCAGCTAATCCGTACCTGCTCCTTGATGACATACATTCACTGTAATTCTCTTTGGATATCTGCCAATACCCACTACAATGTCAGCATCTGCAAGTAATGTGCCGCTGATCTACTTACACTGGCTGTAAGGGATCACCTCGTTCCAGCTGTACTCGGCCAGAGAGATGGGCTGGCTGACCCAGCGCTGCAGCAGGAGCTGGTCAAGGGTCATCCTCTTCTCTGGCTCAGGCTGCAGCATGTCTGACAACATGTCATGCAGATCTTGAACAGAGAAGACAAGGACAAGAAGCACAATTATGATCAAAGAGGAAAGAACGTGTCACATACAAAAAAAAAATCCTGTTACTTCCCAGATGCTCTAACAACAGAGCTCTCAAGTTTCAGATTCATGGTCATTATCTGAATAGCCCATATCTCTTGTCTACCAGTCTCACCCAGTAATGGGAGGGTCTCAAAAACCGCACCACTGGGATGTCTATTGGCGAGTAAGAGGTGGTGGTGGTGGTGGTGTACCTGTGGATATGTCAAACGGAGGTTTGAGTCTGGCCTGCAAGATCTCCTCCACACCACAGAAGGGGTTTTCGCTGAACAACAGTGTGTAAAGCAGAACCCCCAGGGACCACATCTCCAGCTCCGGACCCTTGTAGCTATTCACAAAAATACACACACAAAGTACACAAACATGAACAGAAAGACACTGCAGAGATGGATCAATAAATTAACTACTTTGAAATATCAGATTGGTGAGATTAATTATTAACCAGTGATCGTAGACAGACTCAGACTGGAATAGTATCTGGGACCCTACATCGGCCAGGCTAGTCAATAATACTACTACCCAGTGAGATGATAAAGGGTGTGTTTGTAAACAGTTTTCTACACCTCCTTCTCACCCTCTCATTTGACAGTAGTAGGCTCAGCATTGCACACTGGAATGAGTTTGTTTCAGTGTAAAGACTCCTTCATACAAAGATAATCATTTAACCATCCGCACCTCACTGTAAAAGCTATTACCCAGCCCGGCCTAAAGAACATACACACACATTGCTAGTAGGGGTGTTCGATATTGACTTTTTGCCGATATCTGATATGCCGATATTGTCCAAACACTTAATTTCCGATTCCGATATCAACCGATACGGTATGCCGCCTTTTATAGGCGTTTTTATCCCCCAGACTAGTTTTAGGTCACATCACATATCTCTTGTCGTGAAATTTACACATCACCTACTTTTATTGTGATAAAACTAGATGCATTCCACATATTAACATTGTCTATAAAAAAATAAGGACACTACTTCAAATTGCCATATTTATTAATCCTGAGATCATGTTGAGATCATGATCTCAACATGAGATCATGTTGTTATCGGTTGAAAAACCGATAACGATACGAACAGATATTACAAAAATAGGCTTATATCGGCCGATATTATCGGTCAGCCGATATTATCGGACATCCCTAATTGCTAGGCAAGTTAAAAGTAATGCCATGGCCCATGGGTGGATGAGGTCATTCATCAGCAGCAGTGGATTATGCGTTTGCAGCCAGACAGAGAAGAGAAGCGAGCTGCCCCTGGGGGGGTCTGCGTACGTACGGGGTTCCCTGCAGCACCTCGGGGGAGCAGTATTCCAGCGTGCCGCAGAACGTGTAGAAGAGCTTCCCGGGCGCCAGCACAGCGGCCGAGCCAAAGTCGATGAGCCGGATGTGGAAGCAGGTGTCTATGATGATGTTCTCGTCCTTGATGTCCCGGTGAAGGACGTTCTTGCTGCGCAGGTAGAACACCGCTGCCACCAACTGGAGTAGCACAGCGCTGGCCAATGAGACACTTAGAGAGCAAATCTGGCTTTTGTTTTGAAGTGGTAATAATGTCATATATGATTGTGAACAAGGTAATCCATGACATCACCATTACTAAAAAAAATAAAAGATACAGACAGACAGACAGGCAGGCAGGCAGGCAGGCATTTCAATATTTGTATTTTAACTCATTGTTCAGGACGAGTAGATGCTTTGTATATTTGTACTTTTCAATATATTTTCTTAATTTAATTGTATGCCAATATTTTGTCTCTGTACGTGTCCCGTTTAATATCGTCCTGAACCCAGGGAGCCTAGCTGGTCATCAAGGAGTCATCTAATGGAGATCCTTATAATAAACAAATAAACCCAGAAGAACTTGCTCCACCGATGAGACCAGGCTCTGCTGTGCAGCGTACCTGTCTGAAGATGTAGCTGGCCAGGGCCTCGTCCAGCCTGGGCTGTTTGTCTATGAACTCAAACAGATCCAGGCCCTCGCCGTGCTTCTCCATCACCAGCTGGAAGTAGCTGCTGTTCTCAAACACCTCCAGAACCTGCAGACAGAACACACACGGGCCAATCAAGTCACAGACGGGGCATGACTAGAATTACTAATTACTATTTTTTTTTTCTTGCCCGTGTGGGGGCTTGGGTAAAGGGGGGTGTCATATTGACCCGTTAAGCCCTTTGAGACCGTAATGGTGATTAGGGGCTATACAAATACAATTGAATTGAACTAAAAGTTACTAAAATGCATCCATTTTTTTCAGTTCAAATAGACTTCCAATAGATAGTGTAGAAGAGTTTAATCGATAACTCAACATGCTTGAGGTAAAATAGCACTAATCATCAATAATCACAGACTACACAGAGAAAGTCCACAGAAGAACAAAACATGTGTATACAATATTTGCTGTATTCTATTTTGTATATACTCCACCTCCTAGGTAGCCTCATGAGACCATCAAGATACTTAGTAATGAATATCAGTCTGGCCTTCACGGACCAGGAATTCATTTCTACATTTGGAACCAACCTAACGTTAAAAAAACTCCAGGCAATCAGAATTTGACGTTCTCCTTTCGCTCTTGGTCGGAGGTAAAGCAAAAACAAATTATCCTCAGAGAAAAGACTTCGGTGCAGATTTCTGTTATGCAATCAATTGCAATGTGTAAGATTGAGCCCCTCCGTTAGTAGGCAGGAGAGGAGGTAGAGAAAACTCAATAACAGCGTTCTGTCCACCAACTGGCGGTGCAACTGCGGTAGACTCACTAGCGTAGCTCTGCTGGCAGGGTGCCGTGCCTGGGAGGGGTTTTGGGATTGTCAAACGTAGGATTCTTGTAACAAAGATGGGTACGTGCTGACCAGCATTATTATTTTTGTAGAATATAACAGTTATGGGATGTGCTAAAAATATTGAAATCACTATTGATCAGTGCTGACTACAGATTTGTCCAGGTAATTTTAAGCTTTAAGCTTACTTGAAATGTAACACATTCAACATCCATTTTGACAAAAGTTTGGATCGCGCCGTAGATTGCTACACTACACTGGTTTAAAAAAATAAATAAAATGAATGAAAATGTGGAAATATTCATGATTGTGTGTAGGGTTTCTTGTGCAAGTGTGCTTGCTTATCTTCTCTATCGATCCAATCGATTATCCGTACTAAATGAATGAGTACCACTATATATTATTTATGGTTGTCAGACTGCACGGTCCTTGTTCATCGTGAACTGAAACTCCCAACCCATAGCACTGATCGGACCTAGCATTTTAAGGGGGACATATTATACCACCAGGTGTGAGTGTCATTAGCCATTACAAGTCATATTGAAAATGTGCAGCTTCTGACATCACAGATGGGTGTGTCAACCTAGATGTGTGCTGGATAGATCAGTCTACCAGCCTACCCAGTGGACTGCAGCAAACGTTGCTCATCTATCCGTCATACATCTAGGTGGACACACACCCACCTGTGATGTCAGAAGAGGCACATTTTCAAAACGGCTTGTAATGACTAATCAACCTCACACCTGGTAGTATAATATGTCCCCTTTAACCTTTTTGGAAAAGTCTTTCTCCAGGCTGAAGGCCAGAGAGTTCTTGCCTTGAGCCTTACGGGATTGGTCTCCCGTGGATACTTCATAAAGGGAATATTTTCAATAATCTCATTTGATCATAGTCCAGGACCTGAACGGTGGTCTACCTTGACGATGTTGTGGTGCTGCATGCGGGTCAGTATGGCAATCTCCTGGCTGACCCGCCCCAGCATGGGGTCCTCCACCCAGCATTCGCTCACCACCCGGGCCTTCTTGATGAACTTCACCACCACCTGCACCCACAGCCAAAGCGGGTCAAATCAACGACCCCCCACTACTGCTCAGTTCATATGCCAATGCTGCGCGACGCTGCCAGGGAAGGGTTGCTTGTACTAGAACATTTGTTTTATTCACCAGCAAAGCTTATGACGCACGCAGAGGTCAGGCGCCTTGCTAAGGAATGCCTAAACCGCGGGTCGTGGGGATCAACCCTTTTGGGTGAAAGTCCAACAACCTAACAACTCCACCAATCCTGACGGGTTTCCACGGCAACGGGCGCATGTAGCTTCTTAAATGGGGACTTCCTCACCTCCTGGCCATCGCAGCACCTCAGAGCCTTCCAGACGAAGCCGAAGGCTCCTTTCCCCACCGCCTTGAGGGGCTGATACTCCTCCTCAAACTGTCCGTTGCACGCCTGGGACTGGTCCAGGTCCATGGTGGAGCGCAGGATGTCCCCGTGGGCGGACTCTGCAATCCTCTGGGAGACCCAAAAGAAACAGATTTAACGCAATGGTTAGTTGCCCTCAACCCATGTTGATAAGGAGAAACGGTAGTGATGAGGAGAAACAGTAGTGATAAGGAGAAACAGTAGTGATATGGAGAAACAGTAGTGATAAGGAGAAACAGTAGTGATATGGAGAAACAGTAGTGATGAGGAGAAACAGTAGTGATGAGGGGAAAGGATCAAGCGTGGGGATTCATCGGTGGTTTGTGGTAATAGGGGCCCCACCGCTCCAAGACTGCTGCCCGAGTCGTCGCGCAGCGAGGATTGCATCAGCGCCCCCTGCTGGCCAGGCACGCTCAGCCACACGCAGAACATGGCGGTGCCGTCGGGGAGGTCTGCTCTACACACGTCACACTGGACATCTGAGGAGACAGCACAGATAGGAATTAGCACACACACACATTCGAAACATGTAGAGGTAGCGACAGGAATCAGGGGAAAAGGGGTTTGAGGATAAATAGTGTGAGGGTACCGACCTATTCTGGAGCCGTCCCTATGGTAGGCGCTTCCCTCATATCGTCCTTCGCCGATCTCTTCAGCGCCCGGGGACAGTGCGCAGCCGCTGGCCCTCGTCTTCTTCGGAGTGGACGTGGCGGGAATCTCGGGCGACACCTGCGTCTTGCCGCTGGTTCCTTGGCCCTGGCCGTTGTCGATGGACGAGAGGGTGGTCCACTGGCCCTGCCCCCCTTCCTCCCGCTGACCCGGCCCCCCAGGGGGGGGATCTCCGCCGGGCGCCGTGTCCTGGGAGTCCTCCACCACCAAGGGGGACGGCGTGCGCAGGAGCTCCGCGGTGTCGCCCTTGCTGCCGCCGTCGCCGCCGCCATCGTCAAGGATCTCCATGCTTCCCGCGCTCAGGTCCAGGTCCAGTGCCACCATGGCCCGGACCACCTGGTCGTCGCTGCTGGTGTGGCGGTCCGGGATGCAGCTGGCTGAGTCCAGCACCAGGGCAGAGCAGGTGTCCACCACCTCCTCCTCCTCCTCCTCCTCCTCCTTGCATGGCTCGGGAGAGGTGGAGACGCCCATATGGCCGGCAAACGTCTCGCAGAAGCCAGACGATGACCTGCGATCAAGTGGACAGACGGAAGATGTTATGGAATCGATCAAGGCACGCTCAACACTTTCCACCTCTGACTTTGTCTCACTGGCAGTGCGAGACTTTTAGGACCAAGTTCATATCTCAAGATAATCTGAAGATAGACAGTTGATGCTTTATGCTAACTCTTTTTTCCCCTTGAGAAACACTTAAACATTATTATACACCAGTGTTAATTTTGTCAGCTATTTTAGATTTTGTCTTAGTCTTTTGACGAAAATGTTTATTAGATTTAGTCACATTTTAGTCATTGTTTTCCTTTGTAGTTTTAGTCGACGAAAAGTCCTTACATTTTAGTTAACTTTTAGTCATTACTTTTAGTCAAAATGTTTTCTCTTTTTAAACTATTTCAATTAGGCTAACCCCATATATAGCCTATGGAGACCTGCTAAGTTGTTCCACTCAAACAGAGTATTTAAGTGAAAACGTCACGGTGTCCTGGCAACCGGATTTTCAGTTCTAAACAACCGAACGAGAGACAATCTATTCCCAATATTACTTACATCTTTGGTAAAGCAAACTCACAAATCAATTCGCAAAGAATTGATTTGACACAAACCTTTTCTATAAAAGGTTTGTGTGGCATAGGATTTCCCCTTGTTAATTTGGTTTGTGTAGAACCGAAAATCGGTTGCTATGGAAACGTGACGTCACACTTACTGACGTTTATTGACGTTACTCTTGTCTGTTCAGCCTTCAAAGCGATAGCTGGTAAATTGTGAAAAATGCATTAAACTGTAATCAGAAAACGCGGTTATATGCTATAGACCCTATAGTATATTGGGTATAAAGGCTGGGACGAATTTCGAATTATAAATATGTACATCCCTAGTTGAAAGTATAGACCGTGGCGATTCCCATTGAAACGAATGGCGCAGTGATTTTCTTCAAAACCAGAGCCGGTAAATTGTGAAAAATGATTTAAACTGTAATCTGACAACGCGGTTATATGCTATAGACCCTAGAGTATCTGTGCTATAAAGGCTGGGACGAATTTCGAATTATAAATATGTACAATGCATAACGTTAGCTCATAGCTGAGTGGACTATACCTCCCGTTGCCAAGTCGTAGCTAAGGTCCGTCCTATTTACTGGAAGAGTGAACAGTTGCATACGAACCTTACGGGAGGGTAATGATTGGAAAATATCATGCGTTTTGAATGTCCAAATAGCACACCACTAACGTTTTAGTCCAGTCTCGTCAACGAAAACAAAACGTACATTTCGTCATAGTTTTTATTATCAAAGATCTATTTTTAGCTCGTCAACGTCTCGTCTTCGTCATGGAAAAAAGGTTGTTGACGAACATTTTTCGTCATATTTTTCGTTAACGAAATTAACACTGGTGTGCAGATTGGTTAGGGGAAAACGGTTGCTCTGGGTGCTGATGTTGCTCTAGTTAACCTCAGCCACAAGGGGGGCGTTATTGTAGCCTGGTCCTACCAGATTCTCGTACTTCATGTCATTCGCACAGAGAGTCTGGACCTACTCAATTGACAAACGTTAACTCACTTGAAGGCGGGTGTCTGTTGAAGTTTAAAACTATTGGATCAGCCCAGTTCCACTCTGAATCTGCCATAACCAATCGCTATTGTTTGGCGGGGAATCACGTTGCACGCAGGCTGTAAACAAACCAAACACCTTGCTTAAAGATGTCCGTCAACGAGAGCTGAATTTAACGTCATTGATCTGAGCCACTCCTGCTGTTCGCTGATTGGACGCACAAAATTTGGACGGCGGAAACCCTCTAACATACCGCAGACCCAGACGTAGTACTGAAGGGAAACTCGCGGAAGTACTTAGGCGGACGGAGCCAGGCTACTGTTATTATAGTGCTTCTACAAAGAGATGCAGGAAATTCCATTGTGCCCTTTCACTGTATGCCTCACAGGTAGGCCTAATTATAAAGGCTTTTGTGCATTTTCTTATAACGGGGTAGCTTATCTATTTGTAAATAAATTGTGATGTATCTTTACAGATTGGAATCGGCTATGTTGTCAGTCCAGAGGGACAATGCTATGATTGGTCAAGTATATGATCTGCTACAATTGGTATGGAAGACCTACCATATTATTCCAAAATCAATGAGGGAGCTGAAGAACATTGGAGTAGACCTAGGAGTGGCTTCCTAGTCCCCGGTGGGGCTAAAGGAACACGATGGCTCCCACATGTCTCCAGGGCCCTGGAGACATTCCTCAGACCCAAACAGAATGGCCATGGCCAGTTCACTGCAGTCTGTCATATGGACCATTTTGAGGGGTCCTCTGCCAATACAGATATTACAGGCAGAGCCAGAAAGGTCAGTGGATTTCCACAGGAAATGTACTAATTTAGTGCCATTTTAAAGGGGACATATTATGAAAACATTTTTCCTGGGATTTGGGTCTCTGGTGCTCCCACACGCATCCAAACTTTAAAAAAAGTCTGTACATGATTTTTTAAAAGTGATATGCATTTCTGAAAGTTTCCCCGCCTACATTTACCAAGCGAGCGAGTCCGTTTTGGCGCCCCCTCCTACGTAGGAAGGGGGCACAGTTGAATATTACCTCCCATTTCTCTACTTCCCTCCAATCGAGCATAGCTAAGATTTTGTGGACCAGCTGACGAGCAGCTCTGGCGGGGGGAACTCGGCGGAAGCTCAGCTCCGGGAGTACAATCCCTTTTTCTGCCCGACTGCCACCGAGCTCCCCCCGCCGGAGCTGCAGAACTGCAGTCGAAGCTTCAGCGGCAGTACGGAGGAGGAGACAGGGAGGAGAAAAGGATGTCCTCCCGGAGCTCAGCTGCCGGACTGCTGAGGAGCTACCTCCGCCAGACTTTTCAGTTTCCAGAGGACACCCGCCGGAGCAGCCGGAAAGCTTTGACGGCAGTCCAGCTCCCGGAGTGCTCCGGCAGCTTCGGCGGTGTACTTATCTTCACGGGTTACCCTTGATCCGTACGGATCAACCCTCACGGTTCGGGACGCAAGTGATCCGCGGATCGGCTGATAAAAAAAAAAGTTGTGCGTTGACGTGATCAGCGCATGTTTAGAGGACAATTCCGGAATCAACAACATCGTCAAGTATCGTAGCGAAATACAGTTTCTGTTGTGTTTTATTTGGCGTTCCGTAAATCCCATTGAAACGGAAGCCGGAAGTGGGCATGTTTATGTTTGGTTGTAGTCTTTTCACTCGGTTCTCCGTATCAACAGTAGGGCTAGAACCGAGCGAAAAGACTACAACCACCACCCCTTGCAATGAGCAATGAGTCTTCCAACCGAAATCAATGGATTTACAAAATGCCAAATAAAACACGACAAAAACTGTATTTCGCTAACATACTTGATGAAAAAAAAAGAGACAAGGGTGTCTACGTTGCCTTGGGGGAGTGTAGACTCTGAAGGAATAATGCCTCCGATTGTAATTTTTTAAAATATTGACAATGCTTAGGAGGAAGCAGGATTATTACCGAATTGTTCACTTTATACTTTACACTAGTGCTGGGCGGTATACCGGTTCATACTGAATACCGGTGTTTGTTTTTTTTATGATATGAATTTTTCATATACCGCAATACCGGTGAGCGTGTAGCGCAGGAACGTTTGGGAACACAGAGCGGCGGAACGTTGCGCCGCCGGACATTGTTTGAGAGGGGGCTGTTTAGCAGCTGCACCAAACAAGCAGCATGTGCGAGCACAGCCTGTGTTGAGCGTACGGACGTCATTAGGCGGTGAAAAAATGTGTAAACACGGCGAAAGTTCTGAAACTGAACAAGCAAGTAATGAAACGGAAGAACTTGTGCCGAAAAGAGGAGCCGTGTCCGTTGTTTGGCGATTCTTCGGCTTTAAAAAATCCGACGAACAGACAACAATAGTCTGCAAATGCTGTCGGGCTAAAGTTGTA
>OOFH01113664.1:0-25897 GCA_900323355.1 Merlangius merlangus | reverse complement strand
GCTCAGAAATTTGTTCGATTAGCGATCAGGCTTTCCACAAGATAGCTATGGCTTTAATTACAACTAGAGGTTGAAATCTCTAGTAATAGTAATATAGTACTGATGTTTGTAATACTAATATAGTAATGATGTTTATAATAATAGTAATATAGTCATGATGTTAATAGTAACATAGTTATGTTTATGATAATAGTAATATAGTCATGATGTTAATAATAGTAATGTAGTTGTTATATTATTGATAGTAATATATTAATGATGTTAACAATAAAAGTAATATAGTCATGTGATGTTAATAATAATAATATTAATATAGTCATGACGTTAATAATAGTAATATAGTATTGATGTTAATAATAATAGTAATATAGTCATGATGTTGATAATAGTAATATAGTCATGATGTTAATAATAATTGTGATAAAGTCATGATGATAATAATAATGGTAATATAGTTGTGATATTAATGATAAAAGTAGTTTAGTCATGATGTTAATATTGATATAGAGTGATATTAATGATAAAAGTAAAATAGTCATGATGTTTATAATAGTAATATAGTCATGATGTTAATAATAGTAAAGTTGTGACGTCAATGATAATACTAATGTAGTAATTACGATGTTAAACAAAGCTGTTATCTCACACAAAGAGCCCTCGCTCCCACCCAAACCAGGAGTTTTTTCCCCAGACAGAGGTCCAGCCCGGGGAACCAGAGCCTCCCATATAACACTGTTACTCTGACAACATTTTGAACACTAATTAAAGTAAATGTTCTGTTTGGATGTGATGTTCTGAATGTGAAGGACCCCTTCTAGTGCAGCATCCTGTGTTTGCTGAGCACAGAGTAGGGCTATATCTCTCCTCCAGAGCACTGCTACTGACAGCTAGAGTTGATCTAGCTGTTAGAGGGCTGTACATCTAACAGTTTTTCTAACTGTCAGGTTGGGTTCCTATCGTAAATACTGGAAGTTTGTGGCTAATCCTCATTCTTGTTACTTATTTAACAACCTTTCAGACTCATGTTGCTTCTCCTGCCGTGAAGTGTAGTTACAGCACAGCTCTACGAGATGTCGACATCTTCAATGTTAGGTAACTTCTGGGGCCTTTAGATCCTTCTCCTTTTCCAGGAATATTCTGAGCAGGTGATTGACAGGAACAGACTGTGCAGGTCTGGTGATTTGGTAAGGCTGGGCCCCCAGCCAATCAGAGGCTGTAGTTATTTTAGACGCGGCATACCTTATCTAGATCTGGTGTTGGTGATTGGCAGGCTTTCTGCTGACCATCTCGATGTGGTGTCAGGCCATATGCTAATGAGCTCCAGCCTTCCCAGTTGTCCTGAGTCCAGTGGAGCTGCAGGCCTCCCAACCCCACCATGCGGATTAGACGCTAAGGACTTTGTTTCTTCTTGTGGGATTTTGAGCACTTGTAGGGGGGACTTACCATGTCTTCTTCTCACCCCAAAGCCCGGGTGATCAGCCTGAGCAAGGTCCTGGAGGACGCCGTGGTGACGGCTGGGGAGACGGCCACCTTCCAGTGTGAGCTATCTTTTGAAGGCATTGCTGTCGAGTGGTTCCTGGGGGGTACCAAGCTGGAACCAAGCAATAGGGTAAGTTATTTTGCCTCCCTCAACTCGGCACACAATGCTAACCAAAGGCCAACGGAATCACTCATTGCTACTAGTATTACTACTAACTATAGTAGTTTCTTTAGAGCAAGTATATGACTGCAGATTATTGCTGTTGGTTTTTTGCTGGGTGGTTGCTGGGAACAGTGATTAAAACAGTGTTTTAGTCCCTTTTGGTCATCTATGGGATTGTGGAGAACCAGACCCCAGTGCATTGGATCTTTGAGATATCGCAGGAGGCTTTCTGCCCAGCCAGCGTTCTGCAGGTTATTTTTAACTGCTGTGGCAGGTGGCCCCCCCTCCAATATGTTATTTAAATCAGGACTTATGTGCTTTCTGCTGGGCTTGTTCTGCACTCTGTGTGCGAACATGTCAACAAGGCAGTCTATCTGTGCTAACATAAAGCATAATCATTCAGGTTTGCTTCTTTATTGCTACGTTAGCTGTTATCAGAGCATTTCAAAAGAGAGAGTATTTTCTGGGAAATGGGTTGTGAAAAAGTGGTTTCCTAAATCCTTTATGAACCATAAACAAATGAATCAGCAGATTTAGACATTATATATCCAAATCAATGCATTAGCTGTTTTAAATAATTATGTCATAGCTTTGCTTGTCTTTCTTTAAATTTACCCAGGGCTCAGACATGTTGTAGATATAAATATCATCTTAATTTTGATAGATATAAATATAGTCTTAATGTTGCAGATATAAATATAGGCTTAATTTTGATAGATATAAATATAGTTGTAATGTTGTAGATATAAATATAGCCTAAATGTCGATAGATAAATTGTCTTCATGTTGATAAATATAAATGTAAAATATAAATGTTGTAGATATAAATATAGTCTTAATGTTGTAGATACAAATATAGCCTTAATGTTGTAGATATAAATATAGTCTTAATGTTGTAGATATAAATATAGTTTTAATGCTAATACATTATAAAGATAGCAATGATTTTGATGGATATAAGTTGTTTCCTGTATAATTGGTCGTACTTGAGGATGGGAGGCTTCTTATTGAGTGTTGGCGTGATATTGAGGGATCTTGAGTTGCAGGCCGACTCTGACTAGCACTTCTACTTCTGATGAAAACACCTGATGTCCATGTATTGTCATGGTTACAGTCTTCTATATTACTGCAGTAGTAATATAGCAGTCTTCCCTCTTACTGCAGTAGTATTATAAAAGTATTCTCTATTCTGCTGCAGTAGTACTGTAGCAGTCTTCTCTATTCTACTGCAGTAGTATTATACCAGTCTTCTCTGTTACTGCAGTAGTTTAATAACAGTATTCTCTGTTACTGCAGTAGTATAGTAGCAGTCCTCTCTATGCTACTGCAGTAATCTGTCCAAGGTGTGCATAGACCTAAAGCTCTGCTTAAGACTCTCAGGGGAGTCGGGTGACTGGGGTTATATGGAGCTCTGGAGGAAGTGTGGAATCCAGCTGCCTCCGTTCGTTAGAAACAGGACACAGCCTGACCCCCAGCCAGCTTAGACTGGCTGGGGGTAAGGACTGATTTACAGTGTGCTTCATTACCACAGGTGGTCACAAGAGCTGAAGGCAAAGTGCACTCACTTACACTAAGAAATGTAACACTGGCTGAGGCAGGTGAGGTGAGGCTGGCAGCCAAGGACTTCCAGACAAAAGCCAACCTGATTGTGAAAGGTTTGTCTCTTCTACCAATAAAGTTTAGACATTCTATGAACGGTGCAGAAGAATGCACCTTGCATCTTATTTCCTCTCCTCATCTCTCCTGCTCTCTCCTTCCTCATCTCCTCCCCTCCACCTCTCCTCTTGAAGCCCCTTATTGTCCCATATATACAGTATATATATATATATATATATATATATATACAGTATATACTATATAAACACACACACATAGTGTCTATGTATTTATGTTTGAATGTAAGTACAGATATCTAGAGGTGGTCTACACAATGTAGTGATTATACCCTGAGAATAATTGGGGTTACTAGAAGATGGACATGATAAATAGAAAGTAAAGATGGTAACGAGCAGATAGAGATGATAAATAGAAGATAGAGCTGATAAATAGAAAGTAGAAATGGTGAGTAGAAGATAGAGATGATAATTATAAAGTAGAGATAGTTACTAGAACATAGAGATGTTTAGTAGAAGATATAGATGGTTAATATAATATAGAGAATGGTTCTAGAAGATAGAGAAGGTTAATGAATGAAAGGTAGAGATGGTTTTTAGAAAGTAGAAATTGTTACTAGAAGGTATACATGGTTACTGAAAGATATAAACAGTTAACTAGAAGGTAGAGAGGGTTACTAGAAGGTACAGATGGTTGATGTTTAGAGAAGACAGATTGTTTATAGAAGACATAAATGAGATAAATGAATAGTTGTGTCTATATGACCTCCTTTATGCTGTGCAGAGCAACCAGTAGAGTTCAGCAAACCTCTGGAGGACCAGACGGTTGAAGAAGAGGCCACTGCCACCCTTGAGTGTGAAGTTTCCAGGGAGAACGCTGAGGTCCATTGGTTCAGAGATGGACAGGACATCCGCAAGACCAAGAAATACGAAATAATTGTTGATGGCTGTAAGAGAGCCCTCATCATTCATGACTGCACTATGGACGATTGCAGAACTTACACTTGTGACGCAAAGGACTTCAAAACATCCTGCTTCCTCACTGTGGAGCGTGAGTACTGGAAACACAGCTCCTCATTCATATCCTAGCACAACACCACCAGTCAAACACACTTGAGCATGGTAGCGGGTGAGACATTAAACTTGATCCTCAGTTTAGATTCACTCATTATCTCTGCTCTATTATAACAGCTCTATTCATGGCTTGTGTTTGGCTGTTGTGGAGACAACATGTTGATATATTGTAGAAATATTCCTTAACTAGTCAGTAACATGTTATTATACAGTCCTTCTAACATATCTGGTTATTGCCTCGCATTGCACCCAGCGGGGGAGGAGCAGATGGGTGCCCTGTTCAAATCTCATCCCACCTCACACCTAGCCAGCACCCTAAACACGAGCTGTTGCCCGTGTACATCCTAGATGCTCCTCAGTGCGTGGTCCTCATAGACTGTGTGGTTCTTTACTCCAGGCTGGTGAAAGTCCTGTATTCTGTTTTCACAGCCCCTCATGTCCAGTTCTCTAAGCCTCTCCATGATGTGGAGGTCCGTGAGAAGGAGTCTGCCAGGTTTGAATGTGAAGTTTCCAGGGAGAATTTGAAGGTAAATCCTAATTTGTTTCCTCACAAGTTGAACAATAATAGAGTGTCCTCTTCCCAGTAGGGGCTGTACCATAAATTTGAAGTTAAAGGTCCTCTGTCTTACCACCAGGTGGGACATGTGGTAGACATTATATTTATAAACTGTATAGCTACTCTAAATACTCAAAGATGTTTTGCTGTTCTTTGTGATGGGTATATCCACTGTATCCCCTGGATGCATAACAAATCAGCATCAGATGTAGTGGTCAACTATATATTGTTGAATTATCATGAAATATCCAGTTATGATGCAGTTATGATACAATAAGGAAAAGTCGTCTTTGTCCAAATCCCCTATGTTCAATTACCAATTACATTAAAGGGAACATATTATACATATTATATGGGCATGTCCACCTAGATGTGTGTTGGATAGATCAGTCTACCAGCCTACCCAGTGGTAGAGTTTAGATTCTCTGCCCAAGCCCGACCCGACCCGACCCGACCCGCGGGCCGGGTTGGGCCGATATTTCCCCCCACTATCCTCGGGCCGGGTCGGGCTCGGGCAGAGAATATTATAGGCCTTTATTACACGGGTCTTCTCAATGCCGTGGAACGCTCCGTTCACTTGCATGGGTAGTAGTCCAGCGACTTGTCAACCCCAGCGTCTTCCGTTGCTAAGCGACGTCACCATCTTTGCGGACAAATTATTTCTTTGCTGATCAACACTACGAATGCTGGTAACGAATAAATTGTAAAAAGACACACCATGTGAAGTTATTTTTTCGTTTTGGCAAGTAGCCGTGTAAGAAGCGGGATAATGTATAGAACGTTGCTGGTCATTATCGAAAATAAGCCCCTTCAGGGCGAAGCAAGACACCTTCACTGCGCGTCGGTGTACTGTTCGCCCTGTCGGGGCTTATATTCCCGATAATGACCGGCGTTCTATACATTATCCCTTACATATACAGTATATTTAGCAGAGTAGGCCTAGAAACAAATGTGTACAAAGTTACATATGTATTAAAAAAAATGTCGGGTTGAATTCAGGCTCGGGCTCATAATTTTCTGGGCCCGATCTAAGCTCTACCCAGTGGACTGTAGCAAACGTTGCTCATCTATCCGTCATATATTTAGGTGGACACGCCCACCTGAGATGTCAGAAGCTGCACATTTTCAAAACGGCTTGTAATGGCTTATCACACTCACACTTGGTGGTATAATATGTCCCCTTTAATAACTGTGGGTCATTACAGTTAGACTAGTGTTCATTTTTTGTAATTCCCCACGATTATCTTAATATATATTTTTATATATATATTATTATTATTATTATTATATTATTTATATATATATTTATTTATTTTATTTTTTTTATTTTTTTGCTCAACCGTATATATATATTTTTTTCATATAAGTGGTTATTTGATGTTTTCACTTCATTTCTATTGTTATATGGACGAGAGATCGCAGTGCAGTGCAGTGCTGTTTGTTTCTGTGCAGGTTCGCTGGTTTAAAGATGGAAGTGAGATCAGGAAAGGGAAGAAGTATGAAATTATTGCTCAAGGCGTCCAGCATGTCCTGGTGATCCACAAGTCTGTGTTCGATGACGAGGCAGAATACGAATGTGATGCTAAGACCATCAAGTCCTCTGGCATGCTGACAGTCATTGGTAAGAAAACTTAAAAAAAAAACAGAATCTACTGTATATTGACATAATGATCTTAAACCTTTCACATTCCACTAGTTAAATGTAAAATACAACTGTTCTATTTTCAAACTTGTTACAGAGGAGGAAGCTAGGTTCAGCAAGAATCTGTCCAACGTGGATGGAATGGAGACAGACAGTGTCAAACTGATCTGTGAAGTGTCCAAACCCAGTGCAGAGGTCACTTGGTACAAAGGGGAGCAGGAGCTGCCTGAGGGAGGTCGCTATGAACAGATTATGGATGGAAAGAGAAGGATCCTCATCATCCAGGACCTGAAGATGGAAGATGTTGGGGAGTACACATGTAGACTGAGTCCCTCCATCAAGACTTCTGGAAACCTCATGATCAATGGTAATACGCCATTGACATCCAGCTTTTGTTAATAAGGGATATATAATAAAGATAAGATAAAGATATAAAAAAGACTGCTGGCCAACCAACACTTTATGTCACCAAACCCCTGGTTAAAATATATCCTAATTTCTCAAATAAGCTACATCATCAGGGATAGAGAGGGATCGTTGTTGGCGGTTTGGGGTTGTCCTTATAATAAATCATGTGTCTGTATTTTCCCTTTGTGTCTGTAGAACTGGCTGCTGAGTTCACCTCCAGGCCTCAGAGCCAGGAGGTGGTGGAGGGAGAGAAGGCAGAGTTTGTCTGCTCTGTTTCCAAGGAAACCTATGAGGTGAAGTGGTTCAGAGGTGACAAGGAGCTGGAGGCCGGAGACAAGTACAAGTTGATCAGTGACGGCAAGAAGAGAACTCTGCTAATCCAGAGCTCTGAGTGCAAAGACGAGGGAGGATACCTCGTGGTGATCGGCGGCAACCGGGCCAGTGCTGACCTAACCGTGCTCGGTATGATCCACTGTCTGGTCTACAAATACAGAACTGCATAGGTCATAATCACAAAGGTCATGAATATATAAAGGATAAAAACATGGTTCTTAGTTGGTTATCATTGTTGTCTCTTCTGTTATCTTGCAGAGAAACTCAGAATCATGACCCCACTGAAGGACACGGAGGCACAGGAAGGAAAGGAGATTGTCCTGAACTGTGAGGTGAACTCTGAGGGAGCCAAGGCTAAGTGGCTGAAGAACGACGAGACCATATTTGAGAGCAGCAAGTTCATCATGGTCCAGAGAGACAATGTTTTCTCTCTGAGGATCAAAGATGCCCAGAAGGCTGACGTGGCCAACTACTCCATTATCCTGACCAACCAAAGAGGAGAGCAGGCCAAGAGTGCATGCAACCTCACTGTCAAAGGTCAGCACTGAACAAATGAACAACTGATTGATCTACAGCATATAATCTGACTCTGATTTGACACCCTAATAACATGCTGATGTAACAGCAACAGTGTACTAACATAGTTATTTAATAGCCACAGTGTAATAACATAATGATCTTACAGCCCCAGTGTAATAACACTGGGGATAACAATGATGTAACTAATGTTTTAATAGCATTGTTGTTTGTGTTTTACAGAGGAGAGGCTGAGGTTTGTGGTTCCTCTGGAGGATATTGACACTCAGGAGAAGAACACAGTGAGCTTTTCCTGTAAAGTGAACCGAACAGGGGCCAAACTGCTCTGGATGAAGGGTAGCCAGGAGCTCTCCTTCAGCAAGCGCATTGTGTACCGGGCTGACAAGGACCAACACACCCTGACAATTAAAGACTGTACCCTGGCTGACGAAGGAGACTACACAGTGGTCGCTGGAGACAACAAGTCCACAGCAGACCTGATCATCAGCGAGGCTCCCACAGACTTCACAGCCCAGCTCAAAGACCAGACCATCACAGAGTTTGAAGATGCAGAGTTCACCTGCAAGTTGTCCAAGGATAAGGCTGAAGTGAAATGGTACAGAGATGGACGTGAAATCCGAGAGGGACCAAGGTAATGGCTGCCACCACCTCAGGTTGTACTACAGCTGAATCGTGTTTTGTTTGATATATGTTTTCTTAACCATTCTACCCATTGCTCTACCAGATACACTTTCGGAAAAGATGGAAAGACTTGCAAACTGATAATCAAGGAGTGCAGACCAGATGATGAGTGTGAATACGCTTGTGGTGTGGATGAAAAGAGATCCAGAGCCAGGCTCTTTGTTGAAGGTGAGATACTCTGTGTTATTTACAGGTTACCTCTGCTAACTTTACTTTAATGAATACTTTAATCACCCTGTCCCTGTTTTGGTCTTTAATTCCAGAAACGGCAGTGGAGATCATCAGACCTCCCCAGGATGTGTTTGAGCCTCCAGGCTCCGACGTTGTGTTTGAGGTGGAGCTCAACAAGGACCGAGTTGAAGTGAAGTGGTTGAGGAACAACATGACTGTGGTGCAAGGAGATAAGTACCAGATGATGAGCGAGGGGAAGGTCCACCGCCTGCAGGTGTGTGAGATCCGCCCTCGCGACCAAGGAGAGTACAGAGTCATCGCAAAGGAAAAGGATGCCAAGGCCAAGCTTGAGCTGGCAGGTATGGTCCAAGCTTACAGTCTTTCTCATCTGCTGTATTACTTCTAATACAAGTTTGTGATCTGTGTTGACCATGATCATTTGCTCTGCAGCTATACCCAAGATTAAGACTACCGACCAGAGCTACGTGACTGATGCTGGCAAGCCCATCGTCATGGCGGTTCCCTACAGCGCTTACCCCAAGCCTGAAGCGCAGTGGCTGTTTGGGAGCAGCCCCCTGCCCAAGGATGATATTCACACATCAGCTGACAGGACAGAGTACCAACTCAAAGACCCCAAGAAGACAGACGAGGGACGCTACAAAGTTTTCATCAAAAACAAACACGGCGATGGAGAGGCCTTCATCCACCTGGCTGTTGTTGGTAAATCAAATGAGATCAACCTGTCAGATATTTTCACACAGGGAGCCATTTATGTTACCTTGCAAATTAGCCAGATTCACAAGATCATGATCATGCGAAAACCCATTAGGCAGTGTCCAATGAGGAACTACGTGATAAACGTGATAGACAATGATACACGATGATAGACGATGAAAGACGGATGGGCTATGTCTTTTTTGAAAGAGCCTGCCCTTTTTTTGAAAGAGCATACATGCTTCCCAGATGGTTCCATGTAGCTAACCATCAGGCACACCAGGTTATGTCCCCTTACAGAAAACAATTTTGCACCCTATACTGAATTCCCTCAATATTTTGCCTCTGAGCAAGAGCAAGTGGTCCCGTTGCAATTTTTACTTCTCTTAAAAATCTGATGATAATGATATTATTTTCCTGCTGTGTTGATATATGTCGCTCCTCTGTAACTGGCTGTGTTTTCACCCAGACGTGCCCGGACCGGTGAAGGGCCTCCAGGTGACTGACACCGCTGACGGTGAGGTGAGTCTTGCCTGGGAGGAGCCAGAGAGCGACGGCGGAAGCAAGATTGTTTCTTACGTGGTGGAGAGACGGGATGTGAAACGTAAGACCTGGACCCTGGCAACAGACCATGCAGAGACCCCGGAGTTCACAGTGACAGGCCTCCAGAAGGAACCCATGTACCTATTCAGAGTCTGCGCTCGCAACAGAGTAGGCTGCGGGCCAAACATTGAGACAGACAAACCTGTGCAAGCCAAGAATAAATTTGGTGGGTAAAAATTTGAGACAATGTTTAGTTCCCTGGGTTTTGATTGGTCTACCGTAGGAAATTCACTGTTCTGATTGGTCTACCATGCAGATGTGCCCGAGGCACCTCTCAACGTGCTCGTGAGCAAAGTCAGTAAGTTTGGCTGCACAGTGTCTTGGGAGCCTCCAGAGTCCAACGGAGGGTCGCCCCTCACTGGCTACGTCATCGAGCTCCGTGACCGCACCTCCGTCAAATGGTCCGCCGTCCAGGTGACCAAGGCAGACGAACTCAGCGCTATCATCAATGACGTCATTGAGAACAAAGAGTACATCTTCAGGGTGAAGGCTGAGAACAAGGCTGGTGAAGGCAAACCTAGCGCTGCTTCCCGACCGGTCAATATCATGGACCCCATTGGTAAGTGTCAGCATGACATGTACCCTCTGGAACCCGCTGTGTAGTGGACAGCTCTGTAAGCTGTGTGCCTATCTATCTACAGAACGCCCAAGTCCCCCTCTGAACCCAGTTTGGCAGGACCAGAACAAAAGCTCAGTGCAGCTCTCCTGGGACACCCCCACCAGTAATGGAGGTAGCATCATCACCGGCTACATCATTGAGCGATCCGAGGAAGGATCAAACAAGTGGTTGCGCTGTAACGTCAGACTTTGCCAGGACCTTTCCTACAAGGTAAAGTGGGGATGGTTTCCATCCTTTGTTGCTTCGGATTCTAATGGGAGTCTGTGACTTGAACAGAATAAAACCTCAGTGCATTCCCTAATCCCTTGGTTCTTCATTAGTCCTACTGTATATATCTAAGCTAGTTCTGGTGTTGATCTTTCAGGTTACTGGTCTGAAATACGGCACCAAATACAACTACCGTGTGTTTGCTGAGAACGCCGCTGGCCTCTCTGACCCATCCAACACCCTGGGACCTCTGCTGGCGGACGACGTCCATGGTCAGAACCAGAGACCAATGCCTACACCTTTTCATTTCAAGAACCTTCCTAGAGTTTAAGTCAAAAGTTAGGCTGACTTTGACTCTGACGCAAACAAATTACTGATAGAAACAGTAGTGACCATAAATCAGATAGTAATTTGATATCAGTCTGATGTTTGCTCGGTAGGAGGAGAGATGTAATGTTTCTGTTTAATATATCTCTCCAGTGGCTCCGACCATCGACCTGAGTGCCTTCAGGAATGGACTTGAGGTAATTGTTCCTCATTCCCTCACCATCCGTGTGCCAATAACCGGATACCCCACACCGACTGCAAAGTGGACCTTTGGAGACAAGGAGCTGACTTCTGATGATGAACGAGTGACCATGGTGACCAAGTCGACCTTCGTAGAGCTGGTGGTGACCCCTAGTTTGCGTCCGGATCAGGGCACCTACTCCCTGACGCTTGAGAACGATGTCACCTCCGTCTCAGGAGAGATTGAAGTGACTGTCATCGGTATGTCCAGCTGCACATCTTGAACCGACTCTCTGCAGATCCTATAATATATGCCAATACCTTCTTAAAGTAGAGGGTTATTTTGTTTTTGGCTGCATACCAAAACCTGTTCCTGTAGTTTTTAGTCATGAATGTATGTAGAGTTCACTCATGGTTGTACCACAGACAGGTTTGTCAGGTATTCTCTATTAATCATAGTGTTGTGGTTTTCCGGCAGCTTCCCCCAGCGCCCCCAAAGACTTCAAGGTGCAGGAGGTGACCAGACAGCATGTCCACCTCATGTGGGAAGCCCCCGAACATGATGGAGGAAGCCCATTGACCGGATACCAGGTGGAGAAACGAGATATCTCACGCAAGACCTGGGTCAAGGTGAGCTTACTCCCTAACTTACGAACTAGCTTACTACCTGGTGGTTATTGGGCACATTGTAACTCACTTGGTAGCTGGGGCCCGGCTCCAGACTCACCACCAAACAACAAATGTAAACAGTGTAGATGGATGTCTGACCAAGGTGTGTGTCCCAGGTTGTATCAGGACTCCAGGACCAGGAATACACTGTGACGGATGTGATGGAGGGCAAAGAGTACCTCTTCAGAGTAACAGCCTGCAATAAGTGTGGTCCAGGAGAACCAGCCTACATCGACGAGCCAGTCAACGTCTCCTCTCCTGCCAGTAAGGAACTTTACTAACTCTACAGATTCACTTCTCTACTGAACCAAGACCACTAGGGCATTACAACCTGCCATATGTCTCAGGTCTGTGTCTCATCCATTTACTCTGTGTCCCCTCAGCGGTGCCTGACCCTCCAGAGAACCTGAGGTGGAGAGACAAGTCTGCAAGTGGCATTTTCCTCACCTGGGAACCCCCAAAGTACGACGGAGGCACTGGCATCAAGGGCTATAACGTGGAACGCTGCCAGAGAGGATCCGATAAGTGGGAGCCTTGTGGAGACATGGTGCCTGAGCTCAAGTACGTACTAAACACACCTAACATTAAGTAACAGTCTAGTCTGGAGTCTGGCCTATGGCTCTGTAGAGCTGAAGGTGCTGTGTGTTGTGTTCAGGTGCCAGGTGACTGGTCTGCAGGAGGGACAGTGGTACTCCTACAGAGTCAGAGCGCTCAACCGTCTAGGAGCAAGCAGACCCTGCAAGGCCACAGACGAGATCCTGGCCGTGGATCCCAAAGGTATGCTGGAAAACATTGAATTAGTTTACAGACTCTCCTCGGGAAAGAGTCTTCTTATTTCTTTCCGATTTTGCTTTTATATGAACTTCTGAGACATAACAGTTAACATAGGCTGTTAACCTGTTCCACACTGCCTGCTCATGTCTCCTGTCTCGTCTGGCTCACCAGAACCTCCAGGGATTCAGCTGGATGCCAAGCTTCTGGCTGGTCTGACTGCCAAGGCTGGTAGCAGGATCGAGCTTCCTGCTGAGGTTACCGGGAAGCCTGAACCCAAAGTGAAGTGGACCAAGGCTGACCTGGTACTCATCAAAGACGATAGAGTCTCAATCGACAGCAAGCCAGGCCATTCGACGGTCACCATCGCTAAGACTACAAGAGAGGACACCTCAACTTACATCATCGAAGCCACCAACAGCAGTGGACGCGCTACAGCAACTGTCGATGTTAACATTCTAGGTCAGTCAAATACCACTGTAAGGTCCAATATTACATCAAACAGTAGTTAATAGGGACCAGTCCTTCTGGAAAGTGGTGTCTTCTAAATGATCTGTGTTCATCTTCCGCCCACAGATAAGCCTGGTCCTCCGGCTGCCTTCGACATCTCTGAAATCACCAACGAGACCTGCTTCCTGTCCTGGAATCCCCCCAGAGACGATGGAGGCTCCAAGATCACCAACTACATCGTAGAGCGTCGCGCTGCAGAAAGCGAAATCTGGCACAAGCTTTCCTCCACTATCAAACTGACGACCTACAAGGCTGTGGGTCTGGTCAGTTTCAAAGAATACATTTTCAGAGTGTTTGCTGAAAACCAGTTTGGCGTTGGTACAGCAGCAGAACATCCATCCATCATTGCCAGATACCCCTTCAGTAGGTTACTCACTCTTAACTACATCATGCAGTATACATACAGAGAGCATATTGGTTGGATAGATGACATCACTAATACTTTTCCCAGACACTCCTGGAGCTCCTTACAAGCTGGAGCCCTCAGACATCGCCAAAGACTCCCTAAACCTGTCATGGTACGAGCCCGACGAGGATGGAGGCAGTCCTATCACTGGCTACTGGGTGGAGCGCTACGAACCAGACCATGACAAGTGGATCCGATGCAACAAACTGCCCATTAAAGACACCAACTACCGGTCTGTATACCGCAGCCTGTTTCATCAACATCATCAAACTGTGTTTGCTCCTGCTGCATCTGATGGCTGATTGAAGGATGCAAAGGGGTTTTGGATTCATGTTAAGTTTCTTCTACTACAGGGTCAAAGGTCTTCCCACCAGGAAGAAGTACAAGTTCAGAGTACTTGCTGAGAACTTAGCTGGAACAGGGAAACCCAGCAAGGAGACTGATCAAATCCTGGTCAAAGATCCTATCGGTAAGACAACTGCTGAACTTTTACCTCATAAATACCCGTTGGACAATACAATAACTACAGACCCTTTCTAGCTCAGTCAATAAAGAGGCTGACAACTTCTCATGCACTCAGAGTCATTCATTATATTTCATAAACACAGAACCTTAACATTTCCTCTTCCTATTGTTGTTAACTGAACCACTTGAGGTCTTAGTTGAACAGACTCTGCGGGAAGAATAAAATGTTCCTCCCCCTGGTTCAGATCCTCCATGGGCCCCTGGTAAACCAACAGTGAGGGATGTGGCCAAGACCTCGTGTTTCCTCATGTGGACCAAACCAGAGCACGATGGTGGAGCCAAGATCGATGGCTACATCATCGAGATGCTGAAGAGTGGAACCGCAGACTGGATCAGAGTTGCCGACGACATCAACCTCCTGGAGCACTCCCTCAGGGGTCTGATGGAGAAACAGGAGTACTCCTTCCGAGTCAAGGCCGTCAACAAGGCTGGAGAGAGTGAGCCCAGCGAGCCCAGCGACCCTGTGCTAATCAAGGAGAGACTCTGTAAGTCAAACTCTTTCACTACAGCATAATACTACTAATACTATAACAGAGAATAAACATAATGCTGGTAACTAACTGCTGTCTCTCCCTAGCGCCCCCCATGGCTCCACGCTGGCTGCTGGTGGTAAGCATCAGCAGGAACAGTGCTGAGATGAAGTGGACGGCCCCTGAGAGGGACGGAGGCTCCCCCATCACCAACTACGTGGTGGAAAAGAGGGACGTGAGGAGGAAGGGCTGGCAGGCGGTGGACACCACGGTGAAGGAGCTCAAGTACTGTGTGACTCCCCTCAACGAGGGCTCCCTGTATGTGTTCAGAGTGGCCGCTGAGAACGCTGTTGGAGTTGGAGCCTTCTGTGAACTGGAGGACTCGGTTCTGGCCAAGGACACTTTCAGTAAGTTCCGAATAACTGAACAATGTAAAATGTTGAGGAACAAATTCATACTGGTTTGTTCCAAAAAGGAACCTTTAATCCCTTGAGATTAAAGCTAATTGGTGTGTGTGTGTGTGTGTTCACAGCAACTCCTGGACCCCCTTATGGCCTGGTGGTGCTCAGTGTCAGTAAGAGACACGTGGACCTGCAGTGGGAGGCACCTAAGAATGACGGAGGCAGACCTATCCTCAGGTACCATCGATTATTATGGACCTCAGTGGACTGTGGAGCTGGAAGAGAATAGAATGACCTGCTGGTCCGTGACTCAAGGTCCCCCTCAGAGATGAAGTGAACTGTACTGATTCAATATGTTCCAGGTATTCCCTTGAGAAGAAGGAGAAGCTTGGAACCCGCTGGGTGAAGTGTGGTAAGACCTCAGGACCAGACTCTAAGTACAGAGTGACCGACGTCATCGAGGGAACCGAGGTCCAATTCTTGGTGCGAGCTGAGAACGAGGCTGGGGTCGGACATCCCAGCGAACCTACAGAGATCATTACCATTGAAGACCCAACAGGTGTTCCATCACTTTCTCATCTATAGCCTCTCCCATAGCATGGCTGAGATACTCAGATACTTAGAGATAGATAGTAGATACTTAGAAGAAACCAACAAAATATTTACCCCTTGGTCATATCTCACTAATACCAACTTAATGATTAAGTAAGTAGTTGAACATTGAAGGTTGCTGGTGCTTGTGATATTTAAACAACCTAACCCAAACATCTCTTCCCAGGTGTTCCATCACCACCCATCGCACTCCAGATCACTGGAGCCAGCCGGGACTTCCTGTCCATTGGCTGGAAGCCCCCAGAGAGGACTGGCGGAAGCCCCATCAGTGGCTACCATGTTGAGATGTGTGAGGCCGGGACGGAGAAGTGGATGAGAGTCAACTCCAGGCCTGTTAAGGAGCTCAAGTTCTGCATCGACGAGGGAGTGGTAGCTGAGAAGGAGTACGTTCTGAGAGTCCGTGCCATCAATGCTGTGGGCGTGAGCGAGCCCTCAGACATGTCTGACAACGTGTTTGCAAAGGAGAGCGACTGTAAGAACCCCTATGAACACTTACACATCTGAACAGAACTTCAGAATCTGTTTACTGTGTGTCTTGACCTCCACCTTCACCAGTGATGCCTTGTTATTATTTATCATTATTTTAAATTCTTCTTAGTGTGATTCATTTATGACGGGATCATCATCAAGTTGGCTGTTATCTGAGTGTGTTTTGAAACCAGGCTGTGCTTGTCAAGGTTTCCCCACCCTGGAGTTCCAGACCCTGGACCTGGTGGTGGTAGAGACGGAGAAGATGCACATCCCAGTGCCCTTCAGGGCCGTCCCCTCACCAAAGATCACCTGGCACAAAGATGGCAAGGAGCTGAGGGCAGATGAGCGTCTGGGCTTCAGGTCTGCTCCTCCTCTTCCCCTGTTATAGGGCTCTCCAGGGGCTAATCACCACACCAAACACATTGGACTGTTGGGGAGACTAGATCCATCTCCAAGAGGAGCCGGTTTATTCACCCATAAATTCATATACATTATATAGGTCAGGATCAATACAGAAAATACTATACAGAAAATAGAGCCAAAAAAACCATTCCATTCAACATAAATGCTTAAGACCATAAGAATCACAAATCAAAAGATACAGTATGATACAGTTTTAGAAGTCAATGTAGGTTGTGTATTTTGTGTGTTGTGTATTTACAGAAATAGGTTGTTATTGTTTTGTTGCTGGTTTGTCTGAACAGGAAGGAGTACACTTCCTGTCACCTGGAGGTGGATAGCAGTATCCATGGTGACGCCGGACAGTACAAAGTTACACTGGAGAACAAGCTTGGAGCCGCCAGTGCTGCCATCAATGTCAAAGTCATCGGTAAAATGTCCCCTAACACATGGTTTCACTCCTAGCTCCATATGAGAACCGTTGAATAGTGTGAGCTCCTTCTAAAAGTATCATCATGTTTAATGTGCTCAGGTCTGCCTGGTCCTTGTAAGGCAATACTGGCCTCAGAGATCACTAAGAGCACCTGCAAGGTGACCTGGGACCCTCCAGACTACGACGGAGGAAGCCCTGTTCTTCACTACGTTCTGCAGGTCAGATGGTGTCTCCTGGAGGCCTAAGGCTGAGAGGCGGCTCTATGGGTTATTTATGCCTTCCTGACCTGTCTGTTTCTCCTGACACCTGTCAGTCACTCCTGACATCTATCTGTCTGTCCTGAATCATATCTGTCTGTCCTAACACCTATGTGTCTGTCTGATCTGACACATATCTGTCTGTCTTAACACATATCTACCTGTCTGTTTGTCCTGACACAGGCAGTGTGTCTGTCAGTACTGTGACCCGTCTGCCTTCCTTGTTGTCTGTCCTCACACTTGTCTTGCTGTACGTCTATCCTTACACTTTTCTGGCTGTACGTCTGTCCATACATTTGTCTGGCTGTACATCTGTCCTCACCTATTTGTCTTTGCTCTCCAGCGTCGCGAGGCAGGCAGGAGGACATATGTTAACATGATGTCAGGGGAGAACAAGGTGAGCTGGCCTGTGAAGGACCTGATCCCAAACGGAGAGTACTACTTCCGTGTCCAAGCTGTGAACAAGATCGGAGGAGGAGAATACATTGAGCTGCGCAACCCAGTCATCGCACAGGACCAGAAACGTAAGGACGCTAGAATGTAGACCGATAGTGTTGTAAATGTGACCGAGCTCAGTATGAAGTACTAAAGATGCTGTGTTTCCAGATGTTCCTGACCCACCAGTGGACGTAGAGACTCACAACGCCACATCCAAGACTATCACACTGACCTGGAAACCCCCCATGTACGACGGTGGAGCCAAGATCATGGGCTACGTCCTGGAGAAGCTCCAGAAGGGCCTGGACAAGTGGGAGAGGTGCAACGACTTCCTGGTTCCTGTGCTCTCCTACACCGTGAGGGGCCTGACTGAAGGGAGGAACTACCAGTTCAGGGTCAAGGCTGAGAACGCTGCTGGGGTCAGCGAACCCTCTCGCAGCTCATTGTTTGTCAAGGCCTCCGACGCTAGAGGTCAGTAGTCCTCCATACAGTATGTTTTATCCTGTCTGCTGCATTACAACCTAGATTTTATAGTATTTATAATCATGTCTGCTAGGTAACAACCTATGTTGCATCGTATATATTATCCAATCTGCTTTGTAGCAACATCGTTTGTATTGTATATATTATCTCAATTTCTACCTAACAATCTAGGTTGCATCATATACATTATCCTATCTGCTACGTAGCAAAATATTTTCTATAGTATATATTATCCTGCTTATCTGCTCATCAAGTATATAAGGTTCAACATAAGGTCAACATATATCTTTTTCTTAAATGTTTTTATGACAGGACATAAAAGTGTCCCTGAACCACAGCTTTGAAAACCCTGAGCACATTGGAATGATCCTTTATAAAAGAAAACCATCAGCAAATCAGCTCAATGTTTAATGCTTCATGAACCATAGTTTAAGAAACTTGGATTGGTTGAACACTCAAATCAATAGAGTTGAATCTACGAACTTTGTTTCAGATCCTCCCAAGGTGTTCCTCAGCGGCAATGTGCAGTCGGGTCTGAACATCAAGAGAGGCTGTGAGATCTGTCTGGAAGCCAACATATCCGGATATCCATACCCTCAGATCACCTGGTACTGGAATGACCAGGTCATCAGACCAGAGGCCCTCAGGGTAAGGCCCGACAGACCCATCAAGAAGAAGGTCGTGAAGAGCCAAGTGGAGGAGAAGAAAGAGGAAGGAGAGAAGATGGAAGAGAAGAAGGAAGGAGACACCAAGGTGGAGGAGAAGAAAGAAGAGGAGAAGAAGGAAGAGGAACAGCCAGCAGAGGCAGAGCCAGAGGAGTCTGACTATCCCACCATCAATGAGCGTCTGAGCCTCGAAGACTGCAAGAGGGGGGAGTCCCGGATAGTTGTCAAGGACACCATCCGTGGAGACCATGGAGTCTACACCATCACGGTGAAGAACGACCAGGGAAAAGCTTCTGCTTCTTGTGATGTCAACGTGCTTGGTAAGATCTCTTCTGCTCTTAAAGTCTGCTAACATCCTGTTAGCATCGTGTTTAACCACACTTTTCTGCTCTGCATCAGATACTCCTGGACCTGCGGTCAACTTCTGCTTCGAGGAGGTGAGGAAGAACTATGTAGTCTGCAAGTGGGACGCACCCCTGGACGACGGTGGAAGCGAGATTCTCAATTACACCTTGGAGAAGAAAGACAACTCCAAGATTGAGATTGGCTGGAGCTCAGTCACCACCACCCTGCGCGGCTGTCGCTACCTGGTGCCTAAACTCATTGAGAAGAAGGAGTACATCTTCAGAGTGGTGGCCGAGAACAAGTTTGGTGCTGGTCCGGCCTGCGTGTCCAAACCCCTCATTGCCAAGGATCCCTTCGGTATTACACACATAGTTTAATATATAGAGGTGTTTTGCTGATATATAACTCATGATATAATGTCAAATAGTTTAATATATGGAGATGTTTTACTTATATTTAACTCACATCATAATGGCAAGGAGTTGTACCAGGTGTTGAACTGACCACCTTGTCTCCTCACCTCCTAGATCCTCCAGAGATTCCAGACAAGCCAGACATCGATGACATCACTGCCCACAGCATGGTGGTGTTGTGGAGCGAGCCCGCGGACAACGGCAGCCCCATCCTGGGCTACTGGGTAGAGCGCCGTGAGATTAACAGCTCCAAATGGGCCCGCGTCAACAGGTGTGGCCCCACACACACAGGACAACATTGAGGATGCATACAAGTGGTACAGGAGATCTAAACACATGTTTCCTCCTCTGTGACAGGGACTTGGTTGCAGACACAGAGGTGACCGTCGAAGGCCTCATAGAGGGTCTGACCTACATCTTCAGAGTCGCAGCAGAAAACCAGGCTGGGCCTAGCAAGTTCAGCATCCCCTCTGACCCAAAGACTGCCCATGCCCCCATCCGTAAGTCCCAAAGCTGCTGGAAGTTGGTCTATCTATGCAGTACCTAAAATAATAAGTCACAGAAACCTTTCCAATCCTGAATCCAGTACTTAATCCACCAGCCTATTTTCAAAATTGCCATGTCCCATTGTTTGTGTGTGTGTGGTTTTCTGCAGTCCTTCCTGGTCCTCCTGTTGCCAGGGTGATGGAAACTACAGACCACTCCATCGATGTGGAGTGGGATGCTCCCCTGGACAACGGTGGAGGAGAGATCCTGGGGTACCATGTTGACAAGGTCAGTCTCACCCTAGCTTCTCAGGCCTCTGAGGACATCTTACTACTATAGAATAGCAGGCCTGTCACACCAGTTACTCAAGTAACCCATATGCGCATGTGCCAAGCAGCCTGCAGCTCACACACAGCACACGCAAACGCAAACATATACCGCAAGCACCCACATACACACTGCATACACACACTGCACACACACGCACGAACATACACACACACGCATGCACGCACACACACAGCACGTCAAGACAAAGGCAGCGACACATACACAAAAGCGAACATACACGCACGCACACACACACGAGCACACACCGTACGTCAAGACAAAGGCAGCGACACACTGGCTGAGCTAAGACGTTATGTTTTTAAACATAACGGCTCCGCCATCGTCATATGTGCAGGTAAGAACACACACGCACACACCGCAGTGACACACTCGCCCAGGTATGACCTTATGTTTTTAAACTTAACGGCTCCGCCATCGACAAACACTCCTAGGTAACACGTTCTGTCTATAGACTGTAGAAATTGTGAAAAAGAAGGGAAGAGACAATTTCTCACCTCAACAAGGCTAAGCAACGGCGGGTCGTTAATTTTGTCACATAAAAACCGCACCAACTGGCATATAAACACATAAGTCACGTGATCTTAAAGAGACAGTGGCCCTATAACATAGAACGAAAACATGTAAATAACACAGTATGGTGAATTATGTCTATAGAGTCCACCACAAGACTACACTTTGTTGATCAAATGTAATATTACTCTCCTCCTTGAGCCTCCCGGAATGTCTTTTCATTTCGTTGCTCAAACTTAATATTACTCTCTTCCTTGAGCCTCCCCAAATGTCCTGCGATATCGATATCCCCCCCTCCCCCTTGCAGACTGTTTTAGTTGTTTTATTTTTTGCGTGTATTGTATGTGTGACTATAGGCTACTGCTGCCTGTCTTGGCCACACTGAAAGAGATGTTTAATATCAATGAGGATTATTATTTTCAACTAACCAATAGTAGTTACATTGCATTTTAAAATGTCAATGCACTTTTCAGCCCTGAATAACCGTAAAAGCTATTTAATAATTGATTTGCATGCATAGTATACCACATTTTCCATTGAACAATTACCCCTGTTACCAAAAATTGACTAATTGTATAATGTAATCAAATGCTCACACACTTGCTGCTTTCAGAGACACGTTTAAGTCCTGATATTCTCCTGATGGGCCTTATGTGTGAACATTTCCTGAGATTTGTACCCTGAAAATCCCCTGAATAAAACTACCCCTGAGGTTGTATTTTCTCCATCTCTTATGTGAATGAGGAGTAGGAAGTCTATATTTCTCACACCACTTCAGTGGGCGTGTTGATGACGCTTCTGCATGTCATTGAGTGGCCCCCTAAATGATAATCAGCCTCTTGCCTTTTGTTCACTGAATGGTTAAAAAATATTTAAATGTTAGTACTGCTTTTAAGAGTCATTAGTGGTGAACGAATGTTATTCGTTGTAAAATTATAAGCAAAATGTTATTATATTATGGGCTCAGAAATTTGTTACATTATCGACTGGGGTTTCTACATTATTGCTATAGTTTAATTAGAACTAGAGGTTGAGCGCAAACGCACGCGCGGAAACTCTAGTATATATCTAGAACTTGTATCTAATATTGTCCCTTTTGCTTCAGACAGTTAGAATGTGATTAGTGATGAGAACATACCAATCTAAACAGATTCAAGGAAATGTGTAGTATAGGTTTCATAAGCTCTCCCTCTTGTCTCCGGGACTGTAGGCTATGGTTGGAACCAAGGACTGGTCCAGGTCTACAGAGCGACCCTGGAAGACCCGGGCCTTCACGGTCTATGGGGTCCGAGAGGGAGCCAAGTACATGGTCAGAGTTATCGCATGCAATGCTGCTGGAGAAGGAGCACCAGGCTTCACTGAGTCTGTGTTCGTCAGGAACCCTGCTGGTCAGTATCTCCAGTCACATCTTAGCAGCATGTCTGTCAGACTTTTCATTATTATTAGTGTTCGCTACTAATATGCTCTAATCTCCATCTGATGCATGCTTCTTATCCACAGAGAAGCCAGTCATCGAACTGGACCTGTCTGTGAAGAACGGTGTGGTCATCAGAGCAGGAGAGACACTTAACCTCCCAGCCACTGTCACAGGGAAACCTAAACCTTCCATCACCTGGGTGGTCAATGACAGCAAACCAGACAAGGAGCGTGTGGAGATCCTGGAGGATGGCGACCAGAGCATTGTCCACATCAAGAACGTCCAGAGGAAGGACTGTGGGAAATACCTGATTTCTGCCTGCAACCCAAGTGGAACCAAGTCTGCCTGGGCCCGGGTGGATGTCATGGGTCCGTAGATACATCCAATCTTCTACATTTATTATTATTGTACTCACATCATAGCATAAGGATAACAGTATTGGGATATTGGTATGAGTCCCTGGGATTAGGGGTGCATATAGTCCATAGGATCATCATAGTTTCATCATTTCTTTTGCAGATGTCCCTGGCCCAGTCACAGATCTGAAGCCTGTGGTCGTCACACGCAAGATGATCTTCCTGAACTGGGACGACCCAGACGACAACGGTGGAAGTGACATCACTGGCTTCATCGTGGAGCGGAGGGATGCTAAGATGCACACATGGAGGCAGCCCGTGGAGACGGCCTCCTCCAAGTGCGAGTGTGTAGGTATCATGGAGGGCCAGGACTACATGTTCCGGGTCATCGCCAAGAACAAGTACGGCATGGGACCCCCCCTGGAACTGGGACCCATCAAGGCTGTGGACCCACAAGGTGAGTAGGACGTTTCTTTAGAGATGCTCCTATAGTTTGCCTGTGTTAAAAGACTGGTTTATTTATTTTTTTTTTACTTCATGGTAAAGTAATATTGTGCCTAAACATTAAATAAACCTAAACTTAAATAATACATGCTTTTACCACAGCTTTGCACGATCATCTTTAAAACCCTTTTGGTTGTTTACTCTATGTGATGCAGGACCCCCCAGCTACCCTGAGAAGTTCCACTACACAGAGAGGACCAAGAACTCCATCACTCTGTCCTGGAAACCACCTCGTAATGACGGCGGCAGCCCCATCATCGGCTACTTTGTAGAGAAGAAGAAACATGACCAGCAGGTCTTTGAACCCTGCAACATCGACATCTGCCCCAACCAGACCATGACCGTGGAGGGTCTGGAGGAGTCCTGGATGTACGAGTTTAGGATTAAATGTGCCAACCTGATTGGAGAGAGCGAGCCCTCCATTCCTTTGACGGTTGTGATTCAGGATGATGAAGGTGAGCCTCAAGTATCTCATGGTTCTGATAGTTCCTTCATCTTGAGGATGCTTGTAACTGGAGTATATATCCTGGGTCTGATAGTTCCTTCATCTTAAGGCGGCTTGTAACTGAATGATATATCCCGGTTTTGATAGTTCCTTCATCTTGAGGAGGCTTGTAACTGGAGTACATCCTGGTTCTGATAGTTCCTTCATCTTGAGGAGGCTTGTAACTGGAGTGTATATCCTGGTTCTGATTGGTTCTGACACAACCCCTTTTTTTTCGTGTACACGGTTAACCGTTTTTTAAAATTAATTAATGAATTTTTATGTATTTTTTTAAAGTGTACCGAAGTCGCGCTGTAGGGGGATTATTTGTTTATCAACACGAGGAGGAGAATGATTGCAAAAAGAACATTTGTTTGACCGGTTGCCATGGTTATCTCTTGCCCCTTTCACACCGCCGCAAAATCGGAGCCGGTTCCGGGCTGGTTCGGAGCTGGAGCCAGGGTTTTGGTTTCACACCGCCAAAGAACCGGCTCCGGCCCCTAAAAACCGGTTCAACTCAAGCACCAGTTGTGAGCTGGGCTAGAACGGGAACCGCTTTGCGTCAGGGGCAGGGGGCGGGGACGTTATCCTTAACGTGAAAAACAGGAAGACAAACGAAGACCGGCATTTTTAAAAACACTGAAGTAAGCGATGGACGTGAAGGCGAAAACGCAGTGGACCGTGGAGGAGACAACCTGTCTCCTTGGATTCTGGTCTTAGAACTTGAACAGCTGCCGCGTATTCCACCATTGTTGTGTTTGAAACTGCGAGGGTTGCCGGTAAAAGCGGAGACGTATGCAGACGTTTGAAGTGACGTCATGACGTGGCTCTCGCCGGCTCCATGGCTGGCTCTCGCCGGTGTGAAACCAACCGGTTCGTAACTGGGCTAAGGCTATATAAGGCTGGAACCAGTTTGGAACTGGCCCTAGCACCAGCCCGGAACTGGCTCTCGGTTCTTTTTGGTGTGAAAGCCCTGGTTGTGTTCAGGTTTCCACAAGTGAATCTGACGGCGATTGCGCCCCCTACTGTTTCTGTGTGACACAGGTGGGTCACTGTATGTACATTTCCCATTAGAGGTTTCTTTGTATGTTTTATTTCTGTGTTTTTTATTGAGATTTTGTAAACGTTTATATTATAAATGTGTCCGGTTGTCTGACGTCAACCGGATAATTGGTTTCCACAAGTGAATCTGATGGCGGTTGCGCCCCCTACTGTTTCTGTTTGACACAGGTGGGTCACTGAGAAAATAAAAGTGCTTGTGTGGAGATCAACCCTGTGTCCTACTTCTCCGTCGTCATCGTCACATAATGGAGGCTGCTTGAATGAGGCCGGTTACAGTGGTGCCGTGACCCGGATCGTCGCTGCTCTTCAGCATCATCATCGCAAGAGTGGTGGACTGACGCCATTCGGTCACAGGAGGTTGTACAATAGAAGAAGAAAAACACAACGCAGATAAGAAGTAGGACTCTTAAAGGGATACTATATATAATTTTGTTTGATCTTCAGGGCCGGTTGCACCCGGTCTTAGCCGTGTGCGGCGTCTTAACTACGCCCGGTCTTAGCCGTGTGCGGCCATGTGAATGTTCCATGGAATGCGCATATCACCGCGTTGCTAGGATAGGCCTACCTCGTGCCAACAGCTATTTACTATTTTACTTAACATCTGATATGATGGAGGAAAACCGCAAGAGGAAAGGCAACTTTACTGACCTTGAAATAAGAAAATTAATTGAGTTTTACAGTGACAAGAACAGACTGACTTCCAAGCAGTAAATACAAACAAAAAAAGCAGGAGACATGGCGATTTATAATGGAGAGCTTGAACAGCTGTTCGGACGTGGATGTAACGAGCGATGCGGCGGCTCAACGCCAGGGAAACCTTGTGGTAGCGCTGCATTGCGGTCCGACACGAACTGTAAATCCAGTGACAGTTCTTCTATTAATTCAAACAGATCTCTCCTACAGAATCGAAACCTCTCAATAAGCTCCTCGTCATTATAAATGTTCAATGGATTGCTTATGTCCCTAATACTCTTTCCCGTCTAAATGCCCGCTCGTTGTACAGCCTATGTATTAAACGTGCCATGGTCGCGCTGGATGGGTTGAATGGAATTGCTACGGAAACAGCAGAAATTTCGACTCTACGCCTCCCCCTGACCAGGCGTAGGATTTACGCCCTGGTCTTAGTGAAAAGAACGCTAAGCCCAGTTGGTG
>OOFH01113660.1:0-13400 GCA_900323355.1 Merlangius merlangus | reverse complement strand
GGCAGCGAGAGAGAGCTTGGCAGGAAATAGCTGAACAAGTCAATGCGTGAGTAAAATAAATTAGTAAAATAAAATAAAATAAGGGGAAAGTTTAATATCTTCCACTTATTGAATATGTAAAGTGTGTGTGTGTGTGTGTGTGTGTGTGTGTGTGTGTGTGTGTGTGTGTGTGTGTGTGTGTGTGTCAATTTACGCAGGAACAACCCGAGTTGCCCCAAGAGGACTTGCAGCAAATGAAGATGAAGTCCAAAAATATAGTTCAAACAGGTAAACTAATGTTTAATTGAAATCAAATCAATCTGTTTTGCCTGCTCTACCTAATTTAACAGCTATAATCAACATGTGATGGGCCTATATTTAACCTGTTAAGTGTTAAGAAACCCCCACAGAGATGGAATCATAACTCGAACCCTGCCTATAGCCTACTTCATCCTGCCCAACAATATGGGCAGGACCAAGACCCAGCTCTCCTAATCGGGTCAGCAATAGCCGTGTTTGAATGATAATGAATGAATGGAACGTTGCATTTTTAATGTCTACAAATATTCTAGATTAGAGAGCCAATCAATGAAACCTTATGTGGAATCAGATGAAGTCGGCACTTTGCTGCGCAAAGTATGTTTCAGAAATCAGCGCATTAATGTAGCCTAGTTGTCACACAAGCTATTTGGGATTTTTGTAATATGGAATTATTTCAGGGGGGGAAATGCGGTGAGAAAATGTACACAGTGCGTTCAGGATTAGCTGATAGGCCTATATATGTCGGCCTAGGCCTAATCAATTGTGTTTTAATATATTTAGCGTTCATATTTGCACTCTATTCTTTCCGTAGGCAAAGAATAGAGTGGTTGGCCGGTTGGCCTTGATGGGGAGATATTTTAACCCTTTTTAACCCCATTTACCTGCGACATTCCTGCGTCTTCCCCTGCGTCAAAGCCCGTTTCATCACCGTGTCAGTGGACAGGTACAATCCTACGGAAGTCGTGAGTGCAGCGAATGCGCGTTCATGTTAAGAGGAGTTTTGGGAAACGCGCCAAAGAAATTTACGATGGTTCGCAAGATCCATCGTGTGAATGATCGTACGAGCGAATATCCATCGTTATCGGGAAACTGGGCCCTGTATATAAATGGATTGAAGGTGGTACAACAAATGTGTATGCGCACGCGTGTGGGTGTGTCTTTCTGGGTGGGTGTGTCTGTTTTTGTCCGTGTGTGAATATTATTAAATATAAATAAAAATCGATACAATCCTATAAGGAGTCATGGAGCAAACAGACCTGGGGCCGTATTCACAAAGCATTTTATCTTACCGCTAGGAGTGCTCCTAACTCGCGCTAAAACATTTTAGGCCTAGAGTTTTTTCTTAAGTTATTCACAAAGCCGCTGAGACATAGGCTACTCTTACTAGGATGAATCAGTAAGAGTGAACTAAGAGTGACGTGCCGTTGCTATGGATAGATTCTCGTGCACGAGTTTAGAAGCGGTCAGTGCGGTGATTGGTTGTTCAGACGAGCCCACTAAATCACCGAAAAACAAGGAAATAGAGGCTAGAAATGCTTTCCTATCAAGTAGTTATGGACAGTGCAGTTAGCAGAATACACGCATGATGACAAGTTTGTGCAGACCGCGATAATGACGTTTTAGCCTGCACGTTCGAGAGAGAGAGAGACGTAAAATTGAAAAATTGAAAGAAAATAGAACTACACAAATGTGTGTTGACTGATTTGTGCCAAGGTGTTTACTTAAAATGTGTATTCACAAAGTGATCCCTAAATGCCAGTCCACTCGGTTCCACACGGCCAAATTGCTTGTCATGTTGATCGCCATCATCATCATGGTCATCGTCCTCTTCATCGTCGTCATCATCATCATCGTCTGGCTGTGGAATGTTCCTCCACTTGCAGAGGTTGTGTAGAATGGCACATACAGTGATGACTCTGCTTGCCCTCTCTGGGGTGAGGCGTATTTCGCCATGTAGGACATGAAACCGACGTTTCATCTGCCCAATTTCTCTCTCCACAACATTTCGTGTATGTTTGTGTGCTCTCTAACATATGCAGGAAAACAGTAAACAATAATAAAGATTCAACAAATAAATGGCGTCAAAGAGCCAATACGATGTGTTTTACGCATAGGAGTCGTAATCTGCGTAATCACTTAGGCCTACATGTTATACTTTGACTGTGCTCCCGGTTGTGGACTGAGGTGCAGGCCTACAACATCGTGTATTATAATGTAAAATCATATCTAACACAGTCTGATGTTATGTTCTAACCTCATATTTACCGTAATGTTATTAGCATTTTCCGAAATATATCAGACACAGCAGAAGATTGAAATAAAAGAAAAGTGGTAAACGCATAGACCGGGTAGACGTAGAAATAGAACGTATAACGTTACAAATAAATAGATAACCAGGTCTTATTATGCCTTCGTTACCGTCTTATACTGGGAACAAAATAGAAGTGTATGGAGCAGTAAACTGTACTAAAACTGAGAACACAGTGTTTTGTCTACAATCACAGTGAGGTAATTTGTGCAATGGTAAATATAAATCGACGGATGGCGTGGTGCGCATGAGGAAAAGACTGCCTCCTTGTGAAACAGAAACAGAAAGCACTCCTCGAATAGCAGTACTGCATGCAACAAGTTAAAATGGGTTTATTTTACATTCTGGCAAACTGGGCCTGTTATGCGGTGTTCTGTATCTTCCTTCTGATTGCAGTCGCTTTCCTTGTTTATTGTTTGTATATCAAACACATTCACATGAAATATGATCATATCCCTGGGCCACCGAGAGACAGGTAAGAACTCTCCAATGCATTCTCGCTTAGTCGTGTGGTTAGCAAGATTGACCAATTACTTTGATCATTGCAGCTTTTTATTGGGGCATTCACGAACAATGATAGGAGAAACACAGAGTGGAAGAAATGTCCACGACAAATTCCTACAGTGGTAAGTAGGTTTCGTTTAAAACTGTTGATAGTGCTAGCAGTGGGCGACTATAACGGTTCGGTAAAAAACAAAAACACATAGACCTACGGTTTCCTCATATGTCTTAGACGTCTATTTATTCTTTCACAGGGCTGAAATGTATGGGCCAGTTGTTAGGATTAATACTCTTCACGTCGTTGTTATACTTGTGACCTGTCCAGAGGCTACAAAGGTAAGTTATTTCAGTGCATCCGCAAGCCAGCAGTTGAACAACAAGAAGAGATTGCTCCATGCAAAGGTCCAAATATTTGCGCTTCATTATTAAATAATTGTATTTCCAGGAGATCTTGATGTCCCCCAAGTACCTAAAACATAAACTTGCTTACAAACGACTCTTTGGACTTTTTGGAACGAGGTAATCTCATGGTTTGATTATTTAAACATGACATTAATGCAATTATAGTTATCCCTCAACATCACATTTGTTTTCGATGGAATCTTGAAACTAAAATATTTAAAATTTTAATTGAGTGTAGGTGAGATTGCAATGTCAATCAGAAAGTAAAGCCCCTTTTGGTTCCACGTTGACCAGTGACCACGCAATCGCTTCGACGCAGTCGTGAACCTGTTTTGGTTCTATAGGCCTAGTGAATAATATATCCTGGTTTACTGTCTCAAAGTTTTAACAATTAATTTTAAAAGTACAAAAAATGTTTTACTTTTGTGCGTGCTTATTCTCACCATGTTATGAACGAGAATATGCGAGAGAAAGAATCGGTTTATTTGATCCATTTTTCATGTTCCCAATTCGTGTTATTTCCAACTCTCAAATTCTTACTCACTATTCTCTCTGCCTACAACATAGGTTTCTGGGAAATGGCTTGGTTACAGCTATCGATCATGAGCAGTGGCATAAACAACGACGGATTATGGATCCTGCCTTCAGCAGTCTGTAAGTTGAACCCAGTTTCAGGGGACCAGCGTTTTGAAAGGAAAAAGAGGTACATTGTAGTTTGGCGGACCATTTATCAACAGAATATCAGCATTTTTCTGAAATAAAAAAAGGCAAAAATGTATGTTTTTCTTATTATCATATTACATGTAATATGTAGGCCGAGTAAAGGTGGGGCCCAATGGTTTTGATATTACCTTTTCCATTTAAAAATCTATTCAAATATGTTAATACGGTGACATTTCCAGGGACAGGCCTCCATCCATTGCTTTCTGTGCTGACTCCAAGACTTCTTGTTTAATGTCCAGGTACCTCAGGGGCCTGATGGGGACCTTCAACGAGAGGGCAGAAAACCTCATGGAAGAACTCACAAAGTTAGCAGACAGCAAAAAAGAAGCAAAGATGCTCCAGTTGGTCAACCGTGTGACCTTAGATGTCATCACCAAGGTAGTCCATCCAAACGTCTGTCCTCCATGTGATAGTTAGTGAATGAATGTGAATGAAGAGTTTACAGGTTACTTTATTGTCCTTGTTTCCTCCATGGTCAACCTAACATGTTCAACTGCTCACAGATCCCATCCCTTTCCTTCAAAAGACTAAAATATCTGAACATTCTACTGATGTTTTATTACTAATATTCAGGTGGCCTTTGGAATGGATTTGGACCTCCTGAACAATGAATCGCCTTTCCCTAGAGCCATTGACATGTGTCTGAAAGGCATGGTTCATTCCACCCAAGACATTTTTTTTGAGGTATCTTCACACTAGTCCTGGATACTACGTATTTCTATTCTTTCGACACTTGTATTGCTTTTATGAGCAACCGTGAATTTAGAGAGTATGGTATTAAGGAGAGCTAAGCAGTGAGGTATCCTGCCCCAAGGGGTCCTTCGGCTTAGCTGCAGACATTTGGAATCGAACCCAGAAACGTATTGATGGAACACCCCAGCTCTCTATACACTACTACCCCTGTTTTTATGTTTGAACATTTAACTCTTCCAGCTAATGCCAAAGAACCGGCCGTTCATCAAGGAGGTGAGAGAGGCGTGCCAGCTTCTGCGGACCACAGGAGAAGCCTGGATCTCCAAACGGAGAACTGCCGTCCAAAATGGCGACAATGTACCCAAAGACATCCTCACTCAGATCATCAAATCAGCTGGACAAGGTTGTGTTCAAAATACTATGATAAAATGTGGTTCATGAGTGGCAATGCCTTGAAATTGAATTGGTTGCAAGAGAAAAAGAGACACAGGGAAGTCAACGCAGGAGGAGGGCTGTGATTGGTGAGCCCGCTGGTTAGCATCCTAGGTCTTCACATGGTGACATGAATGAGCGCAGAACGAATCACAACCAAATTTACTGTAGATTCAGAAAATAAATACAGAATTTTTAAGCAGGTTTTTTATTCATGGAATTACCTAATATTGAATGATGCTTTACCCAGATGTAGGCGACCTTAAGTCATTCCAACTACCTTTCAAAGTGAAACACATAAACGCTGTGTCCTTGAAAGTACAGTCTGGCGGATCATGTGATATATTGGCTAGAAGAGTAAACACTTTTTTTTTTTCTTGCAGAAGAGGAAATTACTGAAGAAGATGAGGATCTTATGTTGGACAACTTTGTGACATTCTTCATCGCGGGTAAGCCTCAATATAAACGTGACTTTATAACTTTATACGTTGTGTAGACATAATTATGGACTGTTGCTGTATAAAACATCTAGATAAGGAATCATTTAACCATTATTAGTGAACATATTCTTGCTGATCAGCGTTGCTCATATTGAGGCATCACCGCTTTCAGGACAGGAAACTACAGCCAATCAGCTTGCATTCTGCATCATGGAACTAGCAAGAAACCCTGACGTCCTGGAAAAGTAAGAGGCAACAGGAGAAGCAATGAGAAGCAAACTTGAATTCATTTATGTTGAGATTTGCGGGAGACAATCCTGTCACGTGTTATGTTCACCAGAGCGCAGAAAGAGGTGGATGCTGTTATTGGAATGAAGCAGGAGATTAGCTGTGATGATTTGGGAGAGCTGACCTACCTCTCACAGGTACATCCTTTATAAGGATCAAGATGAAGGGAAAAAAAAATATTAACATGTATTTCATTACATCTACATTGCTAAGAGTATTGTAGTTAATATAGCTTTTATATTTTTTTGCCTTGTTTTGTATTTTTTTTTGCATTTTTGAATCTCTGTAATTCCTATAACTTTCCTGTACTTTTCACAGGGACAAGCTTATTTCCCGTCTGGGATTAAAGAGTCATTCTACCTTATCTTGTGTTTTTCTGGCAGGTGCTGAAGGAGACCCTTAGGATGTATGCCCCCTCTCCGGGAACTTCACGTGAGTTGCCGGAGGACATGACCATCAGTGGTGTTCACGTACCTGCAGGAGTTATGGGCATGGTCAGTTGCTACAGTCAAAGAAGTCTTCTTGAAACTTAAAATTCTTCAACTGATAAATGGTGACCGTAGTATGATTTGATGTGTATTGTTGTGTGTTTTACAGTTTGACTCTTATGTCTGTGGGAGGATGGATAAATTCTTCAAGGACCCACTGACGTTTGATCCGGACCGGTTTCATCCAGACGCGCCAAAGTAAGCAGTATACTTTTTAAAAAGCAGTCTACTTTTAAAGGAGCATACTGGATATTTAATTCTCATAGCCGGTGAACAAGAACAATCTACGTGCTCATCTTCACATTCAATACTATATTCTTTCTGAATATGTATATTATTTTCTTTCTTGGGGCGTGACTTAGGCTATCTATGGGAGCACCGTTGAGGCTTTTTTCCATAAACTACCAAAATGGCTGCCGCTGAAGTCTCACACTATTGGTTGCTCTGATTGGTTGAAGGCCTATCAATTTCCGTCCAGAAGCACTTCAGTCTGTGCCCGTTGATAACGGCCCATGGAAATCTAAAATGTATTGAGAGGTTCAGGACTAAAACGTATTTGAGAATTGATTGGACAATGTCAGGTTAATCGTTTATATGATTAATACACAAATATATATATTTTTTAGCTCAAATTACCCACAGTATTATAAGATAAGCTCCCCCATTAATTGATTACCTACAAAATTAAACGACTTTTAGAGAATAACAGTGTTTTTCTCTAAAAGTCAGTGTGAATGTCACTGTTTCTAATTGTTTCAAGCATAGGGTCAATCTTTCAATGTGAACTGATGACTTTTCACATTCATTTCAGTTAACAGTCTATAAAGAGAGTATTGTGTATTCACTGCAGCCATCTTCCATAGGCCTTACTATTGTTACTACCCCTTCGCTCTCGGACCACGCTCCTGTCTGGGACAGAAGTTTGCACAGGTGGGTGACACAGGTAGACACACCAAACATGCTAACTCCGATAAGAATCCAGAAACACAAACTGAGCATGTGTATGATGTGATTCCAGATGGAGGCCAAGGTGGTGATGGCCAAGCTGCTTCAGAGGTTTGAGTTCAGCCTGGTACCAGGACAGTCCTTTGACATCCTGGACACTGGAACCCTGAGGCCCAAGAGCGGGGTTGTTTGCAACATTAAACACAGGGATCCCAACATGTGAAACTTCATTTTGCATATATCCTGCGATTGAGTTATGTTATGCTACTATTAATTATGCATGTAGATTATCAACAATTACCTCAGAAATATCCGGGTCATTATGGGGGAACTCCATGAACGTATCTCTCAATAAGGCCCAACAATTAGGCTATTTCATTTCGCTTCCGATTTTACGCCAGTACGCAGAATAGACCCATAGAAGCTATACATATGGTCCTACTGAGGCAACATGACCAGCAGATGACGATGATGGACTACTCATGAGTAACCGTCACCAAACCTGCGGATTCTTTGTGACTTCATGACGCCCCATCACGGAGGATCTTACTCAGCTTGTGATTGTTGTTAATTGGATATATATTTTAGGACTGGCAGGTAGGCCTAAAATGAACTTTGACACGTTTTCGTGCAATTGCTCAGTGTCTTGCAGCATTATCTTCCTTCTCAGCTTTATCTGTGAAAGGTTGTCTGATAAGAGCTGGCGACGTCATAAAAGCAAGCCTCCTGCCGCCGATGCCAGCAGAAGACCTCGACCCCAAAGTTAAACACAAACTTTAAAATGAAGTGATGCATTATGCTATAAGAAAAGGTGTTCAAGATGCAGTTTGTAATTCCAGATCCTATACTACTGCTTGTACCAACTAAATTCTACTATTAAACAACCAAATATTTGGTATAGGCCTATATGCCTACTTTTTTTCTAGTGCGTCGTGGCCAGCCTTATCACATAATTCATTGTTTACGTTTATTGTTTATTGTTTTTACCACTACACCATATACAATATAATATATCTATATTATATTGTGCATTTTAATGAAATATTTTATACACAGCAGAACATTTAAACCTAAAAGGAAAAAAACGGGGTAATCGCGGGTAGAAGTAGAACGTGTAAAGGTACAAAGGAATAAGCCTGATTCTGCCTTTGTTAGGCTACTGTCTGTTGATTCCGGTAACGCGGTCACTGCATTAGAGTGCTCTCATATTGGTCCTGTATAATGTTTTGCTTACAAATCTCATGATTTTACCTTATGTGCTTTAGACGTTTACACATGGCGCTGTCGCACATATAACTAGCCTACTAAAACGGATTGCCGAAGTGACCTGCTTTGTCAACTGGTAAATATTAATCAACGCTCCAGAAGTGCGCATGAGAACACTAGTAGGCCTACCTCCTCCATAGCATTGTGAACACCAGAAACAGATTGCACTCCGAATAGCCTCTGTAAAATGTTACTCTTCTACTCAAGGACAACGCGACACCAGGTTACCGTTACTGTAGGTTTATTGAAGTGGAGTGCTCGCGCCAGACACATAACATAAGAAACATAATAAGAGTTCTGATTGGCCAACGTCATATCAGTACGGTGGCCAGTGATAGACAATCGAAGCAGAACTAATCATTTACAAGATGATCTACATCTTCTCCTTTTAGTCAATAATATAAACTTGACGAACACGAGAACAGAATGTCGAAGCAGAACTAATCATTCATGAAACGATCTACATCCTCTCCTTTTAGTCAACAATATAAACAGAATATAAACGAATATAAACATGACGAACAAGAGAACAGAATGTCTCTTTTTTTTTCAGACAGGTAAGTCTCTTCACATGTATTTTGGATTAGGCTTACAAGTGCGACCTGAACGCGTAGTGTAGGGTCCTCCGTGCTGGATGGGGACCTGTGGAGGTAAGTTGGGAGTGAGAGGGGGTGGGGACGGGGACGGGGGGGGGCTCGGGGAGTTGGGCATTGGCATGTGGTGTGTGTGTGTCGTGCCTCCCACTGGGGAAGAGCCGGCATCCTGGAACTCCGGGTCGTAGGGCTGGAGCAGAGGCGGTGGGGGCTCTGCCACAGGGAGGATGTGGCGACGGTTTCTCCTGTAGGTCTTGCCGTTGGTCTGGATGTTGTAGGACCGTGGCTCCTTGCGCACCTCCGTCACAGTGCCGAGTTTGTCGTAGCCCCTCTTTGTCTGCATGCGGACGACTTGCCCCTCCTGGAGAGGCTGCAGTGGGCGGCTTGACTTGTCATAGTGGCGTTTCACCGTCAGTCTCTTTTGAAGGAGTTGGTTGTGGATGTGCCCGCTGTCTCTAGAAGCAGGCTGCAACAATCTGCTGCTCACAGGAATGTCAGCACGAGTCTGTCTGGACATGAGGCGTTCGGCAGGGGATCCCAGTGTTGTGTCACGGGGAATGTTTCTCAGGTTCAGCAGGTTGAGAAAAACATCAGTCCCATCTCTGTGAGACTTCTCCATGAGCTGCTTGGCGCTGCGCACAGCCCTCTCTGCAAGCCCGTTCGATTGTGGGAACTCAGGACTGCTTGTGGAGTGAGTAAAGTCCCATTGTTTGGCGAACTCCTGGAACTGCTGGCTGGTGTACTGTCGAGCATTGTCAGTGAAAAGTCTGTGCGGCACACCATGCACAGAGAAATGTCTCTTGAGCTTCGCTATGACTGCCGTCGATGTCATGTCGCGGAGGAGGTCCACTTCGAACCAGCCAGAGTAGGAATCGACAAGGACTTGGTAGTGTTTCCCATGCCAATCGAAAATGTCAGCTGCCACTATAGACCACGGGAGGTCTGGGACGGGCTGGAGCTGGAGGGGTTCCTTTTGCTGATGTGGTGTGGTGCTGTTGCATACCTTGCACGGGAGCAGCTCCTCCGCGATGTCCTTTGACATTTCCGGCCAGAAGATGACACTCCTGGCTCTGCGCTTGGTCGCTCGAGACCTGGATGACCTTTGTGAACGATGTTGATGTACTCTTTCTGCAGGGAGCGGGGAATGACTGCTTTGTGGCTTTTCATGATGACGCCGTCCTCCACGCTGAGCTCGTCTCTGTAGGGAAAGAAGGGTGCGATGGCGGCCTGGACCTGGCCTTCCCTGGATGGCCACCCTCTGTAGATGACTGCACTGAGGGTTTGTAGCACGTCATCCTGCGCCGTGTGCCTTTTCAGCTCCTCCAGACGGGCCGTGGAAACGCACTCTACAGTCATGACCTCAAACTCTGTGGCCTCGGACCGGCACTGTGGGGTCTTTGTGCATGGAGCTCTGGAAAGGGTGTCTGCAAGATACATGTGCTTACCCTTTTTGTAGACCAGGCTGATGTCGTAGCTCTGCAGGCGTAGCAGCATCCTCTGTAGACGGGCAGGGGCGACGTGAATGGGCTTTTTTATGATGGTGACCAAGGGCTGGTGGTCCGTTTCAACGGTGATGGGCTTTCCGTAAACATAGTCTCTGAACTTGGCGCAAGCAAAGACGACGGCCAGTAGCTCCTTCTCAATTTGGGCATACCGTGTTTCAGTGTCAGTGAGGGCACGTGAAGCGAAGGCTATCGGTCTGCCGTTTTGCATACATGCTGCACCTAGACCATGGGATGATGCATCACAGGTGAGTGTGACTGGCTCTTCGACGTTGTAGTATGCCAGGACCGGAGCGCTAGACAGGCAGGCTTTCAGGCGGTCAAAGGCCTCCTGGTGCTGCTGGAACCAACACCAGGCCGTCTCCTTGTGTGTGAGCTGTCTCAGGGGTGCCGCGATCTCACTGAGGTTCTGAATGTACTTGCCGAGGTAGTTGACCATGCCGAGGAACCGCTGCAGGGATGTGACGTCCGTGGGAACTGGCATGGCGTTGATGGCGGCTGTTTTGGTGGAGTCTGCTTTGAGGCCGTCAGAAGTGAATATGTGCCCCACATAGGACACCTGGTCGAGCCGGAATTTGCATTTCGCTGGATTCAGCCTGAGGTTGACCTGCCTCGCACGTTCGAGCACCTTGTGTAGGTTGGCATCGTGTTCAGCAACATTGCGCCCTCCGATGATGATGTCGTCAACGATGACTGAGCATGGGTAGCCTGCGAACATCTGTTCCATGGAGCGCTGAAACACTTCGCTTGCAGAGTTGATGCCGAAGGGCATGCGCAGGAATCTGAAACGCCCAAACGGGGTGCTGAACGTGGTGAGCATGGAGGATTTCTTATCGAGGCGTACCTGCCAGAAAGAATTCTTGGCATCCAGAACAGAAAACACTGTGGCTCCTGACATCTGTGCTGCTACCTCCTCCACACTGCGCATTGGGTGGTGGGGCCTCTTCAACGCTGTGTTGAGGTCTTTTGGGTTGATGCACAGCCTGATCTCGTTCTTGTCCTTCTTGTGTGCGGCCACCATGGATGAGACCCAGTCGGTTGGCTCTGTGACTGGTGTTATGACACCGATGCGCTGCATACGCTCAAGCTCGCTTTTGACTCTGTCCCGCATTGCAACAGGGACGCGGTGGGCGGGGCGGACCACAGGATGCACATTGGGATCCAACTTCATGGAGTACACAACAGGAAGTTCTCCCAGCTCGTCGCTGAACAGGTCGTCGTACTGAGCAAAGACTTGTGAGCTGAAGTCTGTGTTGCCCTCCACACTGACCTGGTGGACATCAGGGCTCATTTGGACTATATCCATGTTCTTGCACGCCCTGAAACCTAGCAGTGGTTGTACCTCCTTGTCCACCACAAAGAAAGGCAGGAGGTGATACTGCTCCTTTAGGCGACATGGCAGTGTGACGGTGCCGCTGGTCTCGATCCTGGTGCCCCCATAAGCGACAAGGCTGACAGCTTTCCCTAGCTCAACTAGGTGTTCTCCCTTTGCTACTCTTCTGTAAGTCTTAAGTGACATCACATTGCATCTCGCCCCTGTGTCAACTTTCATTTCCAGACGTTTGTTGTTTATGTCCATGGTGACAAATCCCTCATCTTTCTCAGCAGTTTCGGAGTTAACGCAGTCCACATAGAATAACCCCTCATCGCACGTCGATTCCGCCACCTCGATTTCGTTCACCGAACGTCTCATAGACCTACCTAGTTGGCTGCGTGGTTTAGACTTGCAGCACTGTTTGTAATGGTTTGACTTCCCGCAGCCGTGACACTGTTTTCCGAAAGCAGGGCAGTTTTCCCGCCTGGCTGCGTGGCTACCTCCACAGTTTGAGCAATTTGCGGTTTGTGGAGCGTATAGTGGCTTGGGTCTGGCTAAACTGCTTGGGGCTGGCTTGACCGCGTCAACGCTGGTAGCTGCTGTTGCGAGAGTTTTACTGCTTTCCTCAGTCAACTCGTGGACTCGGGCGATTGAAATGGCTTTGGCCAAAGTGAGCTCACTATCCCTCAACAGGGCTTTCCTCAAGGTGTCACTGGTAACGCCGCAGACGATGCGGTCACATATTAGCTCGTCGGTAATCTCCCCGAAGTGACAGCATATAGCTTTGATCCTCAGATCGCTAATAAATGATTCAATTGTCTCACCTTGCTTTTGGTTTCGTGTGTGAAACTTGTGCCTGTCCATTGTCCGGTTGTTTTGAGGGTTGCAGATTTCGGCGAACTTCCTTTTCAAACATTCTGGGTCCTCTCTGGACTCGGCGGGAGTGACAATTCTGAACTGTCCTTCACCGTCGGGAACGCGCACCTCTGGGGCATAGACGAATGAACGCTCCCGCTCGATGGCCTCTGGTCCGGCGATGTTGAGGAGAATGTAAGCTTGGGTCTTAGCTGGCTTGTCGTAGTGTGCCGCGGCGATGAAGATGTCGTATTCCCTTTCAAAAACTCGCCAATTCTCGGCGATGTTTTCATTAAAGACGAGGGGGTCGGGTCTGCGAAATCCATCCATCAAGGCGAGAAGGTCCGTCCGGCTTCTGACACCATGTAAAATGTTACTCTTCTACTCAAGGACAACGCGACACCAGGTTACCGTTACTGTAGGTTTATTGAAGTGGAGTGCTCGCGCCAGACACATAACATAAGAAACATAATAAGAGTTCTGATTGGCCAACGTCATATCAGTACGGTGGCCAGTGATAGACAATCGAAGCAGAACTAATCATTTACAAGATGATCTACAATACTCGTCGTATTGTAGTACCCTGTCATGATTGCATAGAACTATATTTTATCTTGGTGGTTAATGT
>OOFH01113659.1:0-10121 GCA_900323355.1 Merlangius merlangus | reverse complement strand
CTGGCGTTGACAACTCATTTTCCAGCAAAGCCTAAGAGTCCACAGAAACCTAGTGGTGCTCTCTTTCTCTCACACTCACTCACTGCCTCTCAATTTCTAAAACACACGTACGCACACACACACATGCACACACTCACGTGCATGTTGTATGAGGACTCGAGAACCGGCGTTGGTCTCATCAGATCCCCCAGCCCAAGTTGTGTTAGCTTCTGATAGCCCCTGATAAGCTAGCTTGTGGGGAACTACACAAGTAAAAAAATAGTGTGTGAGTGTTCATTATTAAATTATCTTTATATCTTGATTTTTTAACTCTTAAAACTAACTCTTTAACTCTTATCCAGGCAACATCGTTACTGCTATGTATAGTTCTATACATTTTGGTTTTGAGGGATTTAAATCAATCATGAATTTTAACTATTTTGATATGGGAATTTCTACCATAGAAACCTATTGGAGGTTTCTCATTTTATAAATTCCCATTTCAAAATAGTTAAAAGCACGATTGCTTTTTGGGTTATTATTCACATATATATTATGTTATGTTTCTCAAAAGGCTTCATGACTGCAGTGCATTTCTGATTTGACCATTCAATGTTTCTTCTCTTCTTCAGACTCCCTCAGTTCAAAGAGGAGGCCAAGAGCTTCGTCGGAGCCAACATGAAGAAGGTAACGGGTGTTAGATGTTTAACCAAGACCTGCCCCCTCCCATCTCATCCTCCACCGCCTCCTCGTCTTTCCTCTTCCTTACTGCCTTCGTCTTTTTTTAGTTACCTTAAGCCTACCCCATGTTTGTCTCCATGACCCGAAACTTAGCAAATGTAAAGTAACGAGAAGGTTTTTTCCCCTACTTCCCGTCTTTATAATCTGTGATTTCACTGAAAAAAGACTGAATTTGGAAAAGTTAAAATTTAAATTAATTGTTTTGGATTTGTTGATTAAAAAAGGGTTTGACATTCCGTAATAATAAACAATTATCCATTTTTAAACAAAGAAGGTCAAATCTTCTTCAATTTATCCACCATCTCAACCCTGAGGGAGGTTGCATGCCCCTTCTCCCCCATTGGTGAATGCCCATGACTGTGTGTGTGCATGTGACTGTGCGTGTGCATGTGTTTCTGTGTGTGTGTGTGTTTGTATGAGTGTGCTGACTGACGAACATATCTTCATCACTAATCGCGGGCACCTGCCCCTGCCTCCCCCCTCCTCCTCTCTCCCCCTCGAGGCTTACAATATCTTATGGAAAAACAAAAGAGTGCAGGTAAGGAAGATGGCCCACCAAGAAGATGCCCCGCCCTCCTCTTCCTCTTCCCTTTCCCCTCTTCCTCATCCCCCTCTCTGTAAACTCTCTTCTTCTCATTATTTTTTTTTTTAGTCATTCTCGTCCCGACTAATCCTTCTCTCCTCCCTGTTGCTCTTTGCCCTCGAGGTCAGGGGGAAAAGAGTTAGTGGAACTCTGAGGGGCCTCCCTCTAGCGTGGTCTGTGTTCCCTCGTGTGATCCGAGGGGGATTCCATGTTGTCGATTGCGCTGCCACCTCCTCTGCCCACCCCGTTCCCGAATGCTTTTTAATTATCTTTTTTTGCGTTGAATTGGAATGCAGATGGGTTTTGTGGTTGCGTACATTTTTTTTCTTTTGTTCATTGTGTAATACCTCAACTTTTTGTTTTTGTGTTGTTGCTATCCAATGCATGCTGTATTAAATGATGCATTTAGTCGATATAATTGATAGTTCGCAACCTTTGCGGAATACCAAGTCGTACTTTCTGAATATGAAGGAACAGGGACGTACTCTGGGACGTTGTTTGCACCATTCAAATCCTCCTCGGACTGGAGGAGGTTTTACTGTGTCATAGAAGGGTGACGTGACAACACATCTTAGTCAACGATCGTGGACGTGCGACAGTAGTCCCAGCCCCGCCAATGACTCCGTGAACCACGTTACCCCAGTGGGTGTGTCTATTGACCCCCTCCCCTGCTCTGGGTCCTCCCCTCAGCTGAAGATGCGTGCGGGAGGGATGAGCGAGTCCTCCAAGTGGAAGAAGCAGAAGCGTTCGCCCAGACCGCCGCGCCACACTGGGAGGGGGTCCCCTAGCCAGTCAGCCCACCTCTGCAACAACAACCTCTCTGGTCAGACAAGCACACATGCACCTGCATACACCATACATGCATACACACAATACACACAATACACACAAGCGTGTGAGACATTTTAAGACTGCAATCTTTTTTTGTTATTTTTAAATATTTTTTATGGAAATGTTTGAATATCTAAACAAGCTAGTTGAATAATATGGATGACTTTGTAATGAATTTTAATTAAAATCAACTGATTCTATTAGCCTGAGATTTTTCCAGCTGTCCTGATAAAGAATCAACAGCCTATCTCCCTCCTCCCCCTCCTCTACCTGAGCAGGTGGGGTCCCCTTTATGGAGCCAGGCTCCGGCCTCTCGACCTCGGACAGCGCGGGCTCCTCAGTCTCCAGCCCGTCCACTGCAGACAGTGGGCTGGACCCTGGCTCCAAGGCCACCTCGAGGGAAGACCTCAGCGACCTCGAGCAGACCAGCTCGGCCGCCACCACCCCCGGCACTGAGACCCCCCGGCTGGATGCAGCGGTACGACGAGTGGGAGGGTGTTTGGCTACACGGGATACTCAACCTCTGTAGCTCAACTGAGAATTACATCCTGGAACTATGCAACCATAAGACAAACAATTAAACAAATATTTGTTCAGACGCTCCATAGTACAAGGGATGAAAACAAAAAACGGGTGTCCAGTTGAGGTTAGATTCCCAAGTTTTGCTGTGTTAAAAGGCACCTATTTCACACCTGGGTGCGATGTTGATCTGTCCGTAATACATCTAGGTGGGCACTTCCACTTGTGATGTCACCCGTGGGGTCGTGTTTTCAACAGCTAATCACATGACACCTGTTGGTTAAATCGGGGCCTTTTAAACCGAATCCTTTGTCGTTGCGTAGTAATCTGATCGCGGCTTGCTCTCCGCTCCCCTCTCGCTTCCAGTCGGACGGAAGGAGGTCTGAGCGCGGCCAGTCCACCTCCGTGGAGTCCATCCCGGAGGTGCTGGAGGATAAGGACTCTCTGACGGAGAACTCGGACAGCGCCTCCGTCCACGACATGGACTACGTCAACCCCAGAGGAGTCCGCTTCACCCAGTCCACACAGAGAGACGGTGGGTCCTGTCGCCCATTCTTTCCCCTCATTCACCCAATCATCTATTGACTCTGTCTCTCATTTACCACTCTGTCAGCCATTCAACTAGTCAATTATTAACCCAGATAAGTTAACGCCTCACCCAGCGATCTCGACCTGCAGTCCAGTCATCCATTCATTCATTCATTCACCCCCTCACCCCACTCAGTCCCCCCCTTTTCAACACACAGAGAGATGGTGCAGTTACCTTAACCTATCGGATGCTCACTATTCATCTGTTCATCCCTTTATCCATTCACTTATTCACCAAGTTCCTTCTTCTTCAACGCCGGCAGGTGCTTCGCTCATCCCCTACGGGCTGCCCTGCCTGCGTGAGCTCTTCCGCTTCCTTATCTCGCTGACCAACCCCCACGACCGCCACAACACGGACGCCATGATCCACATGGGCCTGCAGCTGCTCACCGTGGCCCTGGAGTCCGCCCACATCGCCCCCTACCAGTCCCTGCTGGGCCTGGTCAAGGATGAGCTCTGCAGACACCTCTTCCAGGTCAGTCCGTCACGTCAGCCGTCTCCATATGATGGTCCAAGTGAAGATCCAAGCCCAGATGCATTGAATCTCATTTGGTGTATATCAGGGGTTTAACGGTGTCCCGAAGTCACGGTTCGGTTCAGACATCACGGTTCATCCGAGTTCGGTACAATGAAGGGAAAAGAAAAAACAAAAATTCAGAAGGCAATTCTTTTTTTTATTGTGCATGTCTCAGGTTGTACCACCTGGTGTCTTACAGTATCTCCCCTGTGCTAGCTGCAACAGCCTGAACTGTGTTATCTAAGATGTAAACAGTAATCCATAATTACCCCACATCATCTTCAGACTCCATCCGTAACTTGTAAACAAAATAAGACAATCAGTTATAAAACTGAAAATACATCATGTCTTATTTATGAAAGTGCAGACTGCACAGAATTACAGCCACTATGAGCCAGTCCCCCAATCAGCTTACCAAAAACGTGCCGTTTTTTAGAGGCAGGTCAAGGTGGAGCCTGGGGGTGTGGCCCTGAGCAGCTTGCGGCCACGGTACCAAGCGCTCGTGTTTACAGTGGAAGTATCGCAATGGCCAGGGGCACACAGCTTTTGGCTGTGTTCTGTAAATACCCTAAAACACTCTGGCTGCTCCAGCGGGAGTCCTGGAGCTCGATATCTAAATAGTATCATTATACGTGGATATCTATATCATATGATATTTATTATCATGGCCAAAAGCTGTGTTTGCTTCCAGACGATATTATGAATCTCAAACGGCTGTCGGGTTCTGCGACGTCTCTGGTTCTTCCACCTCAATCTGAAGTAGACTGAACCGCGACATGGAGGAGAAAGGGATTGTTGCCCGCGATTATTTCCTGCCGTAGCCCTGCAGTGGGCAGCGCCGAGGCAGTTGTGCCTCGGAAGCGGGCAGCGGGGCTCCGGCGGGAGACAATCGTGGGCAACAATCCCTTTCTCCTCCATGTTGCGGTTCAATCTACTTCGGGGAGTCAAAGCCAAAGTTCCTTTCCCCCAATTCCTTCTCATTACCATGGCTGAGATAACCCCCACTACGAGTCTCGTTGTGAAAATACAAGAGACGTCAGAGAACCCAACGTGTTATGCGACATAACACGATCGGCTACCTAGGCGCCAATCAGGGCTGCAGTTTAGTTGTCCCTGAAGAATTTGTATCTAACATTAGTTCCACATTACATTAATTAATTTGCCCGCCATTTTTTTTTAATGGTATACGTGTATTCGCTGTATAAATCCATGCACCGAACCGTGATGTCTGTACCGATTCGGTTCAATACGAATACATGTATCGTTACACCCCGAGTGTGTGTATATATATATATATTTTTGATGTTTTCTCTGCGTGCGTTTTTGTATGTGTATTTCGTTATCGTCAATGATCCATGTTTTTGTTGCAGTTGCTAAATGTGGAGCGGATGAATCTGTACACCGCCTCTATTCGCTGCTGTTTCCTGCTATTCGAGAGCATGAGATGTCATCTCAAGTTCCAGCTCGAGGTAACTCAGTCGGTTGAACTGCATTTCGATTTAGAACATTATTTTTATTTGTGAATTCTTGAATTGAGTTCTTGTTCAATGTACTTCAAGTGAATTTAAATGGTTGATTCTTTTTGAATGGCTTGCTAACTGCTTATATACATCTGACATGGTGGCTCAAATAGGTCCTTCAACTCTATGCACACAATAAATAAACCAAAAAAGAAAATTGTCATTGGAATGTCATGTTTGATGTTCCTGTAGGGTAGATCTTGAAATGGCACGTTAGTGGCTAAAAAACATCCCACCTGGTAGTAAAACCAGGCTCCCTTTAAACCTCCTCCTCCTCCTCTTCCTCCTCCAGATGTACCTGAAGAAGCTAATGGACATCATCACGTCGGAGAACGTGAAGATGCCCTACGAGATGAAGGAGATGGCCCTGGAGGCGCTGGTGCAGCTGTGGAGGATCCCCAGCTTTGTCACCGAGGTCTACATAAACTACGACTGTGACTTCTACTGCTCCAACCTGTTTGAAGACCTCACCAAGCTGCTCTCTAAGGTAGGCGGAGGTCCATTCCTGTAGTCAGATCAATGACCACAGCCCTTTCTGGACCTGAGGCAGGATACCATATGGGGATTCTTGGGTTGTTGTCATGCATGTATTTTCTCTGTTGAACACTTTATTAAAATGAACCCATTTGCAATCGGCTCACTGGCTAAACCCAATAGTACACTAACTATGTCTCCAGTAAGCCAGGTTGGATTCAAGCCTCCTGTCCTAGGCCTTAAGTGATGTAAAATAGGACCAAACGTCGACCTATCGTAGTCCATTTATTGTACGTTTACAATTCGGTACATTTTGTCAACTTTCTTGTGTATGGTTTGTGTTATGTTTTTATTTATTATACATTTTTGTGTAAAAATGTGTGGTTTTGTTTTGAATATTTTAACAATGCTTATGTCAGTGAAGACTCGACTATCCATCATGCATCCATCACACACAGAGATCAGTAAAACCTCATCAATGTGTTGAGATCTCTCCATTGTAGTATATTCCCTTCCATCCCTACAGAATGCATTCCCAGTGTCAGGACAGCTGTACACCACCCACCTGCTCTCCCTAGAGGCTCTACTGACCGTGATTGACAGCACAGAGGCCCACTGCCAGGCCAAGGTTCTGAACAGCGCTGCTGAGCAGGACCAATCAACAGACACGGTCCTGGCAGAGGGGCAGAGCTCCACCAATGAAAATACAGAGACAACAACGGGTATGCCTTTGCTCAACGCATTCTTTTTAAAGATTATATATTTTGGTTACCTTTTTATGATTTCTTTACCTTATTTTAGCTTTTCTTGAGACAGCCGACACACCTTGACAAATTGGAAAACTGTTCAGACAATTTAACAAATTCAGATCAAATAAATCCACAATGTTAAAGTGCTGTAATTTTACAAGAGCAAAGTTCTGTCAATGAGGAAGGAGTTATTTGTATGGGTCATCATTGTTTTTATGCACTTATGTACATATGCATGTTATTCTGACCCAGACCCTAGCAGACAGAGTGACGGTGGCGATGGTGGAGGTCAGAGTACTCCAGAAGCTGAGATCACGCTGGTGTGTCCTCCAACCAGCGGCCACCTGATGGCTGACAAGATGAGACTGGGCCGGCAGGACCTTGAAGAGACCGACACGGGTCAGTCTAGGGTCTGATACAGGAGTAGAACTCCACCACACTAATACACCATAAAGCCCAGGGTTAAATAATACAAATAGAGGAAACTAGATGTGATCATTGGATGCAGTCAACTTATGTTTTATTTTGATGAAGTTTTAGGTTGGAGTCATTGGATGAGGCCATTGTATATTCTCATTTGGTGTACTCTCTTTAATGTTGTAGTTGGATTTTCTTATTTAATGTAGTCATTTAATGTGGATGTTGAATGTAGGCCATTCACAGAAGCTTTTATCCACATAGACTTGCAATACATTTGTAGATACATGCTACAAATATACATACATTCTAAGGAGCTGTTAATTGTAGGAGCCTCTTGCTAAAGGATACCAACAGATACACTGTTTAAATCGGGGTTCGAACTGAGCACCTTTCAGCTCAGTGTCAAACACCACAAGCCTTGACACTATCCTGCAAACGACAATAACATGGCTTCTCTCTTTATTCCAGCTGAGAAGAAGAGCCTGAAGAAACCTCAGCGCTTCACCTCGTATTCACCAGAATCCCAGGAGCTGATGGACATCAAAGCCAAGAAGAAGGTGAATGACGCATGCTCAAAGCGAGGCTTGACTCAACCCTGTTTTCTTGAAAAGAATCCCAGAAATGTTGGACCATCGACATCATTGGTCATGGATTTGCATCCTCCGTATCAAAGAGATGACGTTAAGGGTCTAACTTTTCAGGGACACTTATAACAGGGTGTCCTTAAAAAGTCTTAAAAAGCCTTAAATTCATGTTTCTAAATTTAAGGCCTTAAAAAGTCTTAAATTTGTTACAAATGTTGTATGCTGGTCTTAAATACTGTAACTCAAGGTCTTAAATTTGTTGGGGCAGGACTATTTTTTATTTTTTTCTAGTGGGACTTTTCAGGAAGGACATGTAGAGAGGCTTCTTTCTTGCTAGCTGCATATATAAACGATTATCTGCGTGCTTGCTAGCTAGTCTGTGACAATGGGTAGGTGCAAATTTAAGGACTGTTGGCTGCCAACCCCCACCATTGCATGTTTTAGGTCTTAATTTCATTCAAGGTGGTGTTAAAAAGGTCTTAAAAAGTCTTAAATATGACTTGCTGAAACCTGCAGATACCCTGATGGCCAAGCTTGATACACTCTTTAAACCCTTTAAAACTCAACGCGTCATCTGCTTCCAGCTCCTGATCACTGGCACGGAGCAGTTCAACCAGAAGCCCAAGAAGGGCATCCAGTTCCTGCAGGAGAAAGGCCTGCTCAGCAGCCCAATGGACAACAACCAGGTGGCCCAGTGGCTCCGCGAGAACCCCCGCCTGGACAAGAAGATGATCGGAGAGATCGTAAGCGACCGCAAGCACATGGAGCTCCTCGATAGCTTCGTCAAGTAAGTACGCTTTGACTAACCTAATGAGAATGCTAATGTAAGGCTAATACTAGGGTAATAGTATTCTAGGCTGATGCTAGGCTAATGTCAGGATAATGCTAGGGTAATACAAAGGTAACGGGATTCTAGCCTGATGTTAAGCTAATTCTAGGCATTAGAGTCACAGCTAGGCAAACTAAGGACATCCCCCTGTTCTGCAGCACGTTCACCTTCCAGGGCCTGCGCATTGACGAGGCGCTGCGGCTCTACCTGGAGGCCTTCAGGCTGCCTGGGGAGGCCCCTGTCATCCAGAGACTCCTGGAGACCTTCACTGACAACTGGCATGTAAGGAGAATGTCTACTGACTGCACTTCAGCATAGACACACACGTCTCAAAATAAACCCTGTGTTATGTATTGTTCAATGGTTCGCTACCTTGGATTGCCAGGTTACCTAAGGAGAGTTATTAAAGGTATGCAGTATCACAATATAAGATAGAATTTTCAAATTAATAATGATTTCAATTTGTATTTGTATTGCAGCTCAGGTTTGTCACAGTACAATGTTACAATACAATAAAACAACCCTCCAATTGAGATGCATTTAATGAATGCACATATATTTATAAGACATTACATAAAATGTTATTTAGACATGTAAAACTCAGAACATTGCACCGCATTGATGAAATGTTACTAAAAGACCTACCATGAGCGTTCGACTCCACTAATCCCAGGCACACAGACACAACAAACACACACACACAGACATACACACGCACACACAGCCGGTCGCCCAGCAGGGGATGACTGGCCACGATCGTTCCTATCATCACCTCAATAAATAAACCAGCCTTCTAAGGATGGGATGTGAGGAGATGGGAAGGATCGGTAACAGTGTGACATAACCACACACACATAGGGATGAGATGATGGTAGAATAAAGGAGGACTACATTTAGAATACGGTGGATTCTCAAAATAGCAAGGGGACTCATGTGACCTGGAAACTATGAGATGGTCTTTTCATAGTCCATAAACACGCACACACACACACACACACACACACACACACACACACACACACACACACACATGCGCGCACGCATAAACAAACACGCACGCACATGTTCGCATAAACAAACACACAGAGGGGCACAGAGAGACGCATACACACACACACACACCCCTACGCAAACACCTATCACGTACAGACACCGAACCTCCATGCACACACACTACAGTCCTTGGGTGAGTTCATTGGGCTATTTAGAGCAGTGACAGATGGGTAAATGAGTTTTCCGCCCGGTGTGCTGACATTCTCTTCATCGTGGTGAAACGCCATGTGTTGGTAACGGTGAGCATGGCGGGGAACATGTCTTCTGATTCCATTTCACTCATTGGGGAGGGGTCATGTGATTTTTAGGACATTCTAGAGCATCGATGTGGTTGTCCTTTCTTAATGAATCCCAACACATACCAAATTTGACTTTTTTTGTCAGATTGTGTCTGATCAATAAAGCTACAACCGGAAAAAACAAGCCCACCTTGCCTCTACCATTGTCAACCATATTTTCCAGTACAAATAAACAAATAAATAAACTTTATTAGTATAACATTACATTCCAATAAATCCATTCTGGTTTGGTGTCAATGAAGGAACAGTAGAGCCTGGATGTAACTCTATCATTCCATGTTATGTTTGTCGGTCGGTCACAGAAAGTCAACGGGTCTCCGTTCATGACCAATGACGCCGGGTTCGCGCTGGCCTACGCCGTCATTATGCTGAACACGGACCAACACAACAACAACGTGCGCAAGCAGAACATCCCCATGACGCCAGAGGTGAGTG
>OOFH01113656.1:0-15488 GCA_900323355.1 Merlangius merlangus | reverse complement strand
CTTAGCTGTCCAGTAGACACTAAGGTATTGCAAACCATTGTGTATGAAGCCGATAGTTGTGTGAGGCGGAGCAGGAAGTGATGTCACCAGACACTGATAGGCTGGTATACCAATGTGTCGGTAGAGATACGGGAGAGAATTGGCACATTGCTCTCCTGGGTCACAAACTTATTGAGATCAAATATACAGGGTTCGTACGGTCATGAAAAACCTGGAGAAGTCATGGAATTTTAAAATGGTTATTTCCAGGCCTGGAAAAGTGCTTGAAAAAAATAAAGTCCCAAAAGTTTTGGAAAAGTCATGGAAATTTTTTTTATTCATATTTTCTTGTCGTTCATTTACGCTGAGTTTTAAATCATGAATATGCCTTTAAATGAAATACGCTCAAAGTATAAACAGGCACGCGCTGAAACTAAAACATACGCAACTGAAACGTTTGTTGGCCATAGCAACAGTATCTGAGGGAAGCCAAAATTATTCAAAATGCCAGGGAAGTGTAGGTTCAGCAATGCTTGGTTGCGAAATGAGAAATATATGTCATGGGTTTCATCCGACAAAGACCCGGGCCGAGCTAAATGTAGGTTATGTGGTGACAAAACGTTTGACATATCTAACATGGTAGAGGCGGCATTAAGAGCCATGCGAAAGGCACTAAACACCAGAGCGCTGCTGCTAGCGGAGCTAAGTCAAACCCCATCACCGGCTTTCTCACCACCACAGCCAGGGCAACTGCTACGGCAAACAGCACGTCTCTCTCTTTGGCCAAGCAGTCGTCAATAACCGATGCTGTCACAAAAAAGGAAGTCTTAACTGCGGAGGTAATGTGGGCATTGAAGGTGGCTAATTCGCATTATTCGTTTAAGTCATCTGAAGATGCTAGCCTGCTCTTTCAAAGAATGTTCCCCGATAGCCAGATAGCAACACAGTTTGCTTGTGGCGAAAGCAAATGCTTGTACCTCTGCTCTTTCGGTCTCGCTCCCCACTTAAGAAGTCTGACGTTGTCCAACGTAATGAAGCAAAGGGCATACGTCATTCTCTTCGACGAAAGCCTGAATAGTTATTTACAGTCCAAACAGATGGATTTACATGTGAGGCTATGGGATGGCGCCGATGTTAAGACAAAATACATCGGCTCTCAGTTCATGGGACATTCATCTGCCCTCGATGTCGTTGCGAAAATGACCGACATGCTGTCGGAGATCGGAGTCAATAACCTCATCCAAATCTCCATGGACGGTCCCAATGTCAACTGGAAGCTCGAAATACTCTAGAAGAGGGTGTTTGTTAGTTTTAATACTACATTTTATCACTTTTGAACGTTAATACCGAGATTTCACAAAATGTTTGGTCATGGAAATTTGGTTTAAAGTCATGGAAAAGTCATGGAAAAGTCATGGAAATCGATTGGTCCAAAAGTGTATGAACCCTGTATATAAAACTGAAAAAAACAAAAAACGAAAAAAAACATGATTGAAAAATATTTCAAAGGTGTAAATGCTTGTATCTAACTTACTTTGTCATGTTAAAACATGGTACTGTCAATGTAGTCAACGTTACAACCATTCAACTATAGGGTAAAAGCTAATCTGGGTACCCAGAAGTAAGGTAGAAGCTAGCTGGAAGCTAATGGTGTAATCCATTTGTATGGTACGCCGGTACGTGCTAGTCGTAAGTTGTAAATCTCCCAATTTTCTTGCGGCATTTCACGGAGGAACGCCACCTTTTGGTCGATCCTACTCCCTATTCTTAAAGTAGAGCGAGATCAGTGAGACCGACCGTACGACTCAACAACAAAAATGGCTGCGCCCGTGAAGAGATTTATATTCTTTGTATTTGTACAACGTTGGTCATTTAATATCAATTTTAAATGCTCTTACACACTTGACTACATTGCTACTTTATTCAGATCACCAATTTATGCATTGCACGGTCATGCTGTGAGTGCAATACAATGCAAAGTTGTGTTGTTTCTTTTCGAGCTGGTTTGCCAAAGAGGCTGATATAGATGATAACAATGATTAACCAATGAGAAACCGGAACGCTATAAGTGTGAGACGATAGCTAGCTGCTAACACTATCTCCCCAACTAGTTTGCAAACACTGTTTTCAAAACAGCCATAATGCTTGATGACAAAATGACTCAAGTAGCCAAAACGTGAATACGTACCTTGGTTATAATTTGAGAAGCGCCTCTCGGAGGTCTTACGAGCGATTCAAATGTGGTAAGGTAGTCGGGCAGACTGTGGGGTTCACACATTGCATATCAGCTGATGTGGAATGGAAGATTGCTTCTAGAATTCTGGGTCGTTTGATAGCTTCTAGCGTGAAAGATTAATTAGCCACCGCAAGTTCAAGCGTCACAGTGGTCAAAAAGTATAAAATGTACAAATATAAAAAGTCATTGCCAAGATTTATGGACCTAGACCTCTGTGATAGATGTTGAATGGTATCAATTGGTATCGGTTTCACGGTTTTGGTCGGAAAAAGAATAATGGAAAAGGGATATCAAGATTGTGCATTTCTATGCACAATGATGATCACTAATGGGCAGGTGAGCAACAAGCAATCATATTGGACGCCAGGATAACAGGAACCCAGGCAGTATAAAGAAAGAGGGTTAGGGTTTCATTTTAACCATGTGGAGGCTGCTTCAACCAGCCATCCTCCACCCAGACTCCACAAATACCAAAACATTAAACACAATCTAAATAATATAATATGGGTGAATGAGGCTTACCATCAAGTATACTAGACAGAAAGGAAGGAACTTCATTTAAAATGCAAACATCCACAAGAGAGACATGAGAGACACTATTAAATGGATTGAATTAAATTATAATGACATGTGAGTGAAGGCCCACAAACTTACAGATTTTCAATTAGTGAAAGTTATAATTAAAGGGGGAGTGTCAACGTAGTGCGCATGCGCCTAAATTCTGCTAGACTCCGGCCCGGAGCGATGCAATTCAGATTCAGATTAGGTGATTTCAATCTTCGATTTTATACTCTATTTAGGAACCATCTTATATTTATTTCACTCGAGAAGCTGTCCAAATTGATTAGTTCGCTAATTTAGTAGGATATTTTGTTTGAAAAGCGAAGATGAAGTGTATATTTTTGGGCCAAGTGTATATTTTTTGCCGCGAAGCGATCGACCGTGAATACCGGTCTCGGATTGGTCAATTTTGACAGATCGATTTGAAAAGCTGAGCATGCGCATGACCATGACACTCTCCCTTTAAGGTTATATTCATAAATTAATATATGTATTTATTATATTAACAAGAGTTATGCCCATACACTTAATGCATTTCATTCCCCCCTTTAAGTAAAGGAAGTAGGCTATACCAATCATTCCCTATCAATCTGCCAAAACTGTATTTCTACTGTGTTCAAGAAAACCAAAGACAAGTTTAAACTCAGAGAGCCCGAATTCCGACATCATTTTGTTCCACTGTAAATTTACTGTTGGCACAACATGGCCCAAAGGGAACTTGGTCTATTGTTGCTGAATGATTAACACAAAACATTTAAATTATAATTCATGCTTCTCTTTGAACCTGAAGGAGCTGAGACCAAAACTGGCTACTTCAATTGGAAAGTAGCAGTTCAATTCCAGGGGCTCAAAATAGTATAATTGGAAAACCGTTCAATCTATCTTTAACAAATCAGGGGTCATTTTCTCAGCGTTTCACGTTGTCTTGATGGCAAAATATGGATAAACAGATACCTATATGACTGAATTGTATGCTATATAAAATTCTTAATTTTCCAGTCAAAATATAATTTCTGCGGCAGAACACCCCAACATAATTTAGTTTCCTTCGAGTTACACATCCCACTTCAAAACTGACCCCTCCCCCTACCACAGGACCATAACCATGTCCCTCTACTTAACTTTAAGTTTATTTGTAGCCTATTCATTCACTTTCCTTTCAGAGTTGCCTTGAACGAAGCTACACATGCATTTAACGCTAAAACCTACTACCGTGAACCGGGCATTTGGCATCATTGGGGAGACTGGAGGAAATCCAGGGAAGACAGCAGGGAGTGGGCAGCTAGTAACCAATCCACTCCTCTCTCAACTTAGAGACAACCTAAGAAAGCAAACACGATAAAAAAACCTGCAGGCCCTCCGAGTTTAGGGAAGGAAGAGAGGCCTACACAGGCCAACCCCACGGTAACGACCGAAATGTGCACAGACAACAAGAAAACATGTTTGGTGAGTGTGAATGTAGGTGACAGGGGTGGAATGACTGGAAAGGAAGACCCAACGCCGGTGAAGAGCCACCCACTGATAATCACCCAGGAGTCACTGCACAAAGCTCCCAAAGAACCCAGTAAAGCCAGACAGCGGAGAGGAAGGAACCATGGGAGGAATAAAGTCAAGTATCAAGCGGACGAAGCGAAATGAGGCAGAGGCTTGGTGGATCTTGGAGAACAACCTGAGCTCAATGCTGGAACACTTCCTGCGGGACGACAGAGAGACAGAGGCTCAGTTTGTTGCCGGGACATCCTGTACCAGGAATGCCAAATTTTGTGGAATCACCATGGAGCATGCGGCCACCCCAGGAGGAATGGGAAGTTGGGCATTAGGCAAGCAACGTGTGCATTGGTCCCTCAGGAAAGGGGCTTAGATATTAAAACATTGCCGCCTTTTCTTTATTTTATTTAATTACTGACTTAGTAACCCATCATATCCTCGGGAGACTGTCCAACAAGCTCACGAGCAGATCTGTGCAGAAGCAACTCAGACGGCCTGGCGAGAAACAATCAAAGCCAGCTTCCCGTTATATGCAAAGAGTTGTGCTATCAGGTCAATCTTTACCATTTGGGTAATGTCACCACTGAAGATGGGCACAATCCACTTCACAACAGCCAGCAAGATTGATGAGAAGGCAAGCTCATACAGAAATGGTTGGGACACCGAGGCTACCTTTCCACTCTATCAGCCTGGCGTAGAAGACAGAGTGGCTGGTGAGCTAACCCCAGGTTAACTGTGGACATTGCTTACGTCCAAATATAAATCAGCCATGATTTTGGTTCAACTCTTCCAGTCTTTAAACTGGGCATTTGGCGGTCCGCTGAGATCCATTCTGTTCCAAATGAGTGTTGAGCAGCACCCATAGCTTTCTCGTTGTTTTGTCCAACACAAGTTAGCCTCCAAAAGACTGAAGAGACCAAGATACAGGGGAATTAGGGAATGGCAGAACTTGTAGCATAATGTTCATTTGGAAACCTAAGATACAGCCAATAAGCTGTAAGCTCAGAATTCAGAAATAAAAGTCTGTGGGCGTGTTGAAACAAAATCGAAACTTGGGGATTTGTTCTTTTGTGGTCACATCTAGAAACTGGTCATATTCTTTATCCATATTTGTATTATTATTTGCAGACTGAAATATTTTGGTTGCCGCCAAACAATTGTAGAAATAATTTGGGTCAAATAGAAGGCCTATCCTGTAACACAAAAAAGTCATACTGAGCGGGCCTAAAATCGTCAAGTCAAAAGAAGGAGCAGTTAACTTAATTCTTCCACGTTAGAGAGCTGTGTTGATTCTGCTTTGGTCAGCAGGCTGAAGACACACACAACAACCCTGTGGTCTCCTTCATGAAAGTCTATGATCAAATAGTAATACTGTGATGTCCAAGTAATACCATTCTGTATTGAACCTGATGAACCTTGAACCTTCACTGGCACGATCACTTTGCAACTGTTTTGTTTGTCTGTAATGACTTTTCCATCTTTCATACACTTTTGCCTTGGTGGAATAAAGTACATTGCCAATATCTGAGCATTGGCAAAATTGTGTGTGTCCTTACCAAGGCCATGGATGCACCCTTTGTGGCTATATTTTGGTCTCTGTCACTCACTGTTTGTTTGTATATCCCATCCAACCTCTGCTCTTATTATACAGATAGAAGGACAACAAGCGCTGTTAGATATCGGTCCCTCAAATAGTGGCTCTGAATCTCACGAAGGAACCATTTGTCCTGCTCCCAGGCCGACCCATACTGTGTTGAGTGACACGATACATAAAGGTTTCTTATAGCACCTCGCAGAAATGGGCCGTGCACCAACACACTGTAGTGTGTCTCAAAACAGACAGGACTTGATTCGGGGGAAAGATAAGGATCTATCTTTCATTATCTATAGGAAAAGATAATGGCCGATTCTGAGTGGCAATCTATGAAGCTGGTTGGCTCAACACATGGTAGCAGTGTGAGCACCTTTATTTAAAAAAAGGCTTCTATTTAGAATAATTGAAATTGTAATTTGTCAAGCAAACCCATTAAAGGCATTGTAGGTGAGATTTAAGAGGTATAATGTGAGTGTAATTGGTTAGAAATGGCATAGCCATCAAACAGCTATTAGTGAGTGAAATGCTCTGTGGGTGTGTTCTGGTTGGGCGCCTGCTACAAACTTTTTGATGTTGTTCTCATGTGAGCTTCACCACACGGTGCGTGAAGGAAACACTTCTCACTGCTGGAGAGATGGAGAGCGGGAGGGAAGAGAGAATGAGGGGCATTTTCCGTGCAGAACATGTTCAAAATCTTGCTCTCTTCCACTCTTTTATGCTTTCACTCTTTAAAATGCTAACATTTTACCAGCAGCAATGTTAAGCGAGCTCATCAAATGCCTTTTTTTTTTAATAGATATTGATGTCCACATTTTTTAATTATCCCCACGCAGGTAACCGTGTTTCCGATTCCTTAAGGATATTAAGAGGAGGCCTTAATACCTTTAATCAAAAGGGTAGAAAACATACTCTTTTTTATCGTATTGTATACAACATGCAAACATACATTTTAAACCTTGAAACCACTTTGGTAAATGTTGACAATCATCGTATTTTGACTTTGAAAATGGCAATTAATAATTAAATCAACACAGTAACAGTGAAGGCACATCAGAGCTTGTTTTACAGCTAAATACGAAACAAGCCCTTAGTCCTCATAATCAACAATTGCTTTTTGAGTACATGGTGCATTTGTACCCATTAGCAGTCAATCCTGCATTTAGAGAGTTAACCACTAAGAATACCTCAAACCAATATGCCATGTTTCTGTCATATTGCCATAAAACAGACATTAACAGTATTCCTTCCCTTGGGTTTTAATCTATCTGCATTAGTTCAACAGGCAGACCCAAACTTGACAAGGGCTCACACCCCTGCAAGTGTTCTCCCCCAACCCCCCCCTAGGCAACTCCCCCAAGGGCGGAGTTGCCGTGAGCCCGGGTGACACAGGCCTGACATGAGAGGCTGCATCTTGTTTATGTACTGAATAAAGATCCCTTTTCCTCCCACGCCGGGGCAAGAACTGCCATCCTTGATTGACAACCCTTTGGTCAGAGGACCATAGATGTTCTTCAAGCCTGAGAAAAGGGGGGGGGGGCAGAGAGAGAGAGGAGTGGGAGATGGGGGTTGGAGGGGAGGGTGTCAAAGAGGGAGAAGCAGCAGATTTTCCTTGCACAGGATAATAAGCACGCTATAAGTAGAAAACAACCAATATGGATTTTATTTGCTCTTAATTAAATGATATCAACCAAAAGTATCCAAAAGTTGTCAACATAATGAGCAAAAACAGAACACACTCACTTTATATTGCCACCGAATATAACAACTTAAACAAATGTATTATTGTATCAAACAACGTCAACTATTCATTCATTGGTTTGAAAAAAAAATAACAGACAATATCTTGGTGTAAAACCATGAAAGCAATTATTCCACTTAAATATCACACTAACAATGTCTGTAACAATGTTTTGTTCCTTAAAGCTCACAAAGAAGAATGGGTCTTACTTTTTTTATGCAACGTAAAACTTGACCTGACTGATTAGAGATGAGTGTTTATCAGGGGTTGAGTCCTGGTCCACGTTCATATGCTGGGCTAAAGTCAGCACAAGCCATCGATCCACCTGGCCAAGGGACAATAGGAGAAACTAAAAGGAAGCAGAATGCTGTGGACGATTGATCTCTCTCGCTCTCGTTTTGTCATTCATGAGCACACGCAAACGCTTATGTCGTTACATAATTGTCAAGGAGTTAATCATTCTTACGTATTCGTAGTAGGCAGACTCTATGGAAACTGTACAGATATAACTCTAACACTGCAACAAAAAAAAGTTCAATATTACCTTAGACATCTAAAAAGTGAGGTTCTTCAGATTCAATCAATAAATCAAAAACAACAAAAGAACAAAACACTGTTCAGAGAGAAGTCTCCCGTTCCCTTTTTTGAGTAGTACTGTTTGTTTATGGCCAAAGAGAAAACAAATATATATAGATATATCTATATACATCTATATATATAGAGATATATATATCTATATATCTATATATAGATACATATATTGTAAATATGTCTTAAAACCGCTCAGCTTCGTATTAAGTCTGCAACCAATGGTTGTTTCATTTTATTGGTTAATCCGTGTTTTTTTTTTCTCCTTCTCATCTAAATTAGTGTTCATGCAAATAGAAAAACATTGTGAATGTCTCTTTGTCCGGCTGTAAGGTGGACAGTTCACGCCCGGGGCTTGTTTTGCTGACTCTTGACTGATTTATTTGGCAGGGACTTGAACCCATGTCTGATTTCATTGCATTCTACGTCCAGTTCGAGGCTTGGTTGAAAATGCCTTGTCCCTCTGTGTGAAATGGCCCTCTGTGAACTATTTTCACTTTGTCCAGAAGTCATGGTCATGAAGTAATAAGAACTACACCCTCAGTAACTTAGGAACTGCTGCAAGAGTCCATGTGTGCATTGCTTTGCATTGGATCCAAATCCTTTCAGTCCACAATATGGGCCATACTACCACCTTGCTAGTTGCTGGGCTGTACATCGAGAGGTAGCGACTAGCTGTGGCTGAGCTGAACATACGTTATCCATAGAATACAGGGACCATGGCGCTGAGCGAACCCCCGCCAATTCAGTCACGAAACAGACACAATACCCCTCGGAAATCCTTTAGTTTGATGGGTGACTGGCATTCCATGATGACGCTATATTATTATTATTATTATTATTATGATTACCATTTATTTAAAGCAGGCTAATCTTCCACGTCGACATGAACTGGAGTTCTACTTCCTCGGACGGGACACACTGGTATTAGCAGTGCATCAAAATTCCCAGTGAAGGCAGAACAGCTGGTATTCCGTGATTCAGCAATCCATGACCATCGGCATTCCCTCTAGTTGCTGAAGTATCCCGGTGAATGGGAGCACAATGTTATCGTGGATTTCATTCTGTGTTCCTCTTATTTTCTCGAGGTCTGTTCCCTCGGGAGCGGCTGACCGAACCCATGAGCCTGTGGCAGGGCTACCCGGCTGTGGACTGACCCACCACAACCATCGCCTGAGCTGAGTGAAGCTCCAACAGAGTTCACACCAGTATGGAGTCAACAGCGGTCAACGCAACTATCCCCCTTTTTAAACCCTTTGTGGGAACCATGTCTCAGACCGAGTCGCCCTGTCCATCCAGGAGCTGTTGGCGTTGGATCCGACCAATCGGTGAGAACTGCTATGGAAGATAATGCTCACACAAAATGGTTCCACGGTGAAATGGGCCGTTACCCACACCTGGCATCCGCAAGCAGCTGGAATCAGTCAGTAAACTGGCCGGCAACAGTCTGCAGCCTGTGTACCTTAGTAGAGCTGTTAAAAAAGCAAACATTGACAGACTCAGGTCGTTCTTAAGCAGCCGACGAGTGGCCGTCTGGACCCGCAGCAGCCTGTCCGCAGGCAGCAGTCAGTCAAAACCAGAGCAGCTAAAGCCCATTCAAAATTGTCCCCTTTTTTCATGTTTCCAAACGGGCGGTACTGATAAGATACAAACAAGCGGATGGTGCAGTCCGGGATGCGGCCCCAACACAAAGCAGCCTGTAGAACCGGGCTGACTGTACACCAGAGCCAGGCAGCCAGGCGGCCAGGCAGCCACGGGGCCAGGCAGCCGGCCGCCCCTCCTGCGTCTACCAGATGTCGGAGCTCAGCTCTCGGCTGGTGAGCGGCACGAAGGTGCTGTTCATGTGGAGGTCTGGCTTCTTCCCCAGGGTACTGCTCTGGCCCTAGAGAGAGACAGGCACGCACGCACACATGGGTGGACGTCCACACACACACACACACACACACACACACACAGACAGACAGACAGACAGACAGACAGACAGACAGACAGACAGACAGACAGACAGACAGACAGACAGACAGACAGACAGACACATACACGTCCATATACACACGTTCACACACAGACAGTAGTAGTTGAATGCGACAGGATTGAACAAATAAATCCTTGGCATAATATATATCACAGATGTATGTAAGGATTAATACAGATAAAGAGCAGAAGTGAGTTTAGGCTTTCATCCTTCTTTAAAAACGAATCCCTTAATAGAAAAGAAAAACTATTAGCATTGGTATAATGTTGCTGCGCCACTCTTTCCTCTAGGGAAACTCAAAGCACACTTTTAAAAAGCCACTAATCTCCCACACAGCACCGTAATTAATACTATCTCCATAACGTGTCTTCATGGACCCCTGGGAAATACACAGGGAGAGATCCATCAGTGATAATCTCCTGTTTCCCTTACCCCCTGGCATCACTCTCGCACTCTCCAGAGAAAATAAGAGCTTAATTTAGATTTTGCATTGTTTCTTTCTTCTTGTTTCTTTTCTCCTATTGGAAAGAATTAGTATTCTGTCACTCGAGCCTTCCTCATCTCAAGTGAGGTGGAGAGATCGATGGCTATGATTAGTCTCAGAATTATGACTCAGTTTTACAGAAGGTATTACGCCAGAGCCACCGCACTCGGGCAGATAGAAATGAATCGATAGAATAGGGCCATTCGGGTGAAACGCAATTTCAGACACATTTCAGAGGTTTGGGGACCGTGGAAAATGTCCCAGGGTAAAAATGACATCTCCAATGAGCTGCGGCTCTATGGCGCTCGAGTCAGAGGGGGCTGCTTCGACCCGCTGGTGTCGTACTAGTTTATTTTAGAGCAGCGATAAACAGTAGTGGTGGGGAAAACAAGATTTGCTTGTTGTCTCCATGCCTTGCAGCTTTTCTATTCAGTTTGGTGAAAATTATTTGCTGGATTGAATGGGGAGTGTTTCCCGGTGGCGATTAATTACAACACTTGTAATCGTGACACAGGAGTTGGATTTCCTTCTCCTGATTGGCTTCTTTTCTTATCTGCGTTTTACAGACGCCTCAAATTCCGCCGACAGTTCGGTAATTATCGATGACAAAAACAACTCTTCAATGGAAAGTTGAATCGAAATAGTGAAGAGAGAATGGGAAGGCAGATCTGATCCAAACGAGGCCTGAAACAGCTCCCACAGAGAGCCACACCCTCTGAGGACCGGTGTGTTGCATCGCATCTCACCCTATCAGCCAATGAGAGGACACGCACGCAGTAGCCAGGTGACCAGCTCACCCTATCAGCCATTGCGAGGTCAAACAAGCAGTAGGCAGGTGACCAGCTCACCCTATCAGCCATTGAGAGGTCACGCAAGCAGCATGTGCACAGAAGAGGCCATGTGATGAAGCCGGTGGTGTTGGTGTTGTCTCTCTCCTCACCTGTCCGTTCAGCAGCGTCATGGGGATGTTGCAGTAGACGTGGCGCCCCCCAGGGCCCAGGGTGGAGAACTGCACCGTGGAGGGCGGAGGCAGCGGGGGGGACATGGAGGACGGGAGAGGGGGGGGCAGCTGGAACTCGTAGCTGCGGCAGAAGTGCCTCATCTGGGCCGCCGTGGCGCTGTGCCCCCCGCCCAGCGGCAGGGTCATCTGGTTGTAGTCGGGGATCTCCGTCGTCAAGGCAACCTCAAACAAAAACAACAACAAGTTGTCGAATGCGGGTCTTTTGGAGTTTGTGCATCACAATGAGTCCAAGGAGGTTCACGGACACACACACACCAAAGGGGAACTATCGTAGGAAACATTTGGAATCATTAAAACAATGAATCTGCTTTGTCTGCACTGCAGGGTCATCGCGTTCCCGCTGTTTCCCTGACATCGGGCTATCGCTTTGACACGCCGCTCAGAGAATGGTTGCTAGTGCTCTGGAACCTTCTAAAGACCAGGAAGTACTCGGCTCTGAGCTAACGTTTCCTGTGAGCTCAGCTGCTAACCGGCTCGAACTGAACGTGCCCACATTGACCTGGCGGGGCGAAGAGGGACGCAGCAGGCTTATGATTTCAAGTTTCCTGCGTCCGTAATATTCTCTAATTAACTCTTTATGCATGCAAGGGCAAAGACAAGAACGAAATAAAGTACCTCTTAGTACAATATATAACCTCTTCAAATATACTGGTACAACGGGATGAGAATGTAACATGTAAATGAAGTAAAGGTATTAGGCCATGTCCGCGATGTGCTGGCTGAATGCTAAAACGCTGTCTTTGTGTGAAAGGGTTTTCATACAAGCCTTTCAAAACACGGTCCCTCCACGCTGGGGATGAATTCTCTCAGGCCCATGCCGAGACCACCTCAGTGGCCCACCAGTGTCTGGCTATAGAAACGTTTGGCCCGTCCACACGGAAACACAAGCCCAGTGTTTAAACATTCATCCCCTGAGAGGGCACTTTTCAAAAGTTGACTATTTGGTGGTGGAAAACACTGGCTCGGGCCCAAACGGAGGCAGAATGAAGCAGTTTTGCATTGAGAAGACTTAAGTAACAAACTAACTTTGTAATTTGCAATGTCATCCCTTAGACATTGGCGATACCTTGTTATATTTCTGAAGAGTAATTCTCAATTTCTCTTCAATTCAGACAAAAAAAGGAAGAGAAACCGAGAGAGGAAGAGAGAAGTGGAACAAGAGGGAGGAGTAGAGAATAGTGGAACGAGAGGAAGAGGTAGAGAGTAGTGGAACGAGAGAGAGAGAGAGAGAGAGGTAGAGAGTAGTGGAATGAGAGGAAGAGGTAGAGAGTAGTGGAACGAGAGAGAGAGAGAGAGAGAGGTAGAGAGTAGTGGAATGAGAGGAAGAGGTAGAGAGTAGTGGAACGAGAGAGAGAGAGAGAGAGAGGTAGAGAGTAGTGGAATGAGAGGAAGAGGTAGAGAGTAGTGGAACGAGAGAGAAAGAGAGAGAGAGAGAGAGTAGTGGAACGGGAGGGAGAAAGAACGATGAAAAGATGGAGGGGGGAGACAGAGGGAGAGAGATGGATGGACATGGACACATCGACAGAGATGCTTACTTGATGGTGTCCGTGGCGGCTGTCGTTAGGTGGTGCCAGAGATGATGAGGTGGTTGTCATGGCAATGGTGGAGACACTGGTCTGTAGGTCCCCAAACAGGCCTTGCTCACCTGAATCCATCACCTGTTGTAATAAACATGATATCATCATTCTGCCGTTGTCATACAAAAAAAACGCTGTTTAACTTTACAAGTTATGTTGTTGGTAAGCTGCTGTGCTCGGAGCAATTCAATTCAAGTTATCTCTACTCGACACATCCGCAGACAGGCCTGTTTGCAAATGCACTGTTTCCAAGGGGTTGCAGAACAGGGTCAGTTAAGGATTCTGTTTGCTGCCTTCCCCAACGGCACAAGGAGTACAACTCAAGATACACTGTGACACACATTCTCTGCTTTGTCTTTAAAATGGCTCACAACAAAAAGTAAAAGACTATATTAAGTTCAGGGACTTTAAAAAGTGTAGCAGTAGTCAATCCCATGGTGTATGCTGTGTCATTATCTGTACTTGCTTGATGCAGTGATCGTTACGTTGTTTAGAAGTGGTCGTCTTTTTATCTGCATTACATCTCAGCGGTCCACTAACTCTAAGTATGTTTTGGTAGGGACACGACATGGTTTGCAAATCATCAGAAATCAAATAGACCTCCAGTTGGTCTGCTTATGTAGGAATACGGATGGAGAGTATGCAGGCTGGGTGCAGAATCTTATTCCAGGCATCTCCTGCCATCTGGACCGAATCAATTTAGTGTTTCCTAAGTATTCTACATGAAATGCTTTTGAAATTCGATTATGATTTTCAAAAGGCTACTCCAGAAGACGTACACCGTACTGAGTTTAATTTACATAAATGTTTTGTATCTCCTGCACTTAATTCCTTTTCAAAAAGCAAAATAGGCGAGGATCGAGGATATCATTTTAGCCGCGTACTAGAATCTAGCCACAGGGCCGGCAGACACAAACAGGATTATGTCATTTATGATTTTGTGATTGGATCAAATACAGCCAGGTGATGTCATTCTTGAATAAAAAGGACATTAAGGGTCATCATGCTGTTATTCAGTATCTGTTGTAGGACTGATGTAATGGTGGGTAAAAAGGTGGTAGTGCAGTTTATACCCAAAGAGCTACTCAGTGCTTCACAACTGCTACCGTAAGTGAGAAGCATATTCCAAAAGTACTTTTTATTTGTGTATCAGAGACTGAAGAACTTTGTGCTTAATGTGGTTTTGGTTTGATCACTGAAGGTTCCATTAATTAAGATCAATGGAGAAGGGGAAATCAAAATTTTGATGTGACAAAAAAAAAATACATTCCATTTATTTAATTTATGCGTTTATCCGGGGTGACTTAAAATAAGTGCATTCGACCATGAAGAGACAACCCAGAAACTAAAAGAATCATGTGAGTTCATTCAAACATTCAAATGAGCAAACAGCTTCAAGTGCCATATTATAGAAACAGAAAAAGCGCTAGAAGAATTAACAATATTATAACCCAATGTTTGCAAATTCCACATCTTTGAGGTGCAAGGAGTGCCGAAAAAAACTTTCGTGAGGAATTGTAATTCTTCACTTAATTTTCTCCTCCCAACTGAGCTAAACTAATTCTCCACGATCTGTATTCCGCCAGCTTCTACCTACTAAACTGGATTTTCTGTGCCCTATAACACAGCGGATCAGAACTATCACTTACTCTTCTACCCTGTAATGTACGACAGAAGACAGAAACACACTGTAACGTAAAGCGAGCGCGAGTGAAACAAGCGATTCATCGTACGCGGGGCAGCTCAAATGCATCCGACATCTGGACCTCGCCTCTTTAGCGTCGCTCAGCCACCTGCTCACAACACCAGAGCTCTCCATGCCACGCTGACGACGCTGCCTGCTCTTACCTGCCGTCTGGACAGCGTTTCCCTGCGCTTGGCAGGCATCTCGTAGACCACCTGTTTCCAGAACTTGGAGTGGAGCTCGTTGCTCTTAGGCCCTCGCCACTTGATGATGGACAGAACCTTGGAGGGCGAGGAGAAGAGGAAAATGAGAGCGCTGATTCTCTCTGTTGTTCCCCCTTTTTCAAGTCGCACTGGAGAATGCCAGAGATCTAGCTGAACTAGCTTGAAAGAGCCTTTCTCTCGCAGCCCTTTGTCTGTTAATCTGTATACTTGTACATCCATCAATCCATCTGTGTATGTTCAGTGCGTGTGTGTGTAGTACCTTGATGGTGTGTTTAAGTGCTTCAACCTCTTGGTAGTTGATTACACCCTTGAGGTCAGCACACTCTATCATGATCACCT
>OOFH01113645.1:0-17225 GCA_900323355.1 Merlangius merlangus | reverse complement strand
ACACACTATGTTTACTGGCTATGATGTAGACTATAGCTCTCTATAGCTATTTGGATCAATGAGATGTTATATTTAATGTAAGGTTTAAACTAGCAATGGTAGAGACAAAAACAAACAGCCTTTTTTGGATCACCTTTTTTGCTTTTTATTTTTGTGAGGCATTCTGAGAGAACTCAGAATGCCAACAGGGCTCTGTTGTGTTTAATTGAAGATGTTTGATTTAATAATTCACTTCTCAAAAGAGGTTGGTAAAATAAGAAGATATAGATAGACATTACAATGCAAACTGAACCTCTTCAGAACTAAAATAAAACATCAAACTTTTCAATTATAGAGAATAATCTTATCTGATGAAGTAATTTCCTTCAGGAAGGCCAACATCTTATTTGACTGAAGAAAGTTATTTCAGATTATTTACTGGCAACCGCTTCCTTTATGGAAAAATATACATACTTTACAAAAATAAAGTAGTCAATGTACTACAGTAAAGGCCTACTAATTATGATTAGTGTAACCAAATGCATTATGTACAGTATACTACTAATTACAATATTGGTTTGTCATTTGCTATATAATTGAATCCCTATTGCTTAGCATAAGCATTATAAGAATGCTTATACTTAGAATCAAAATGTGGGAAGACAGAAAACTGCTATGACGCATCTCAGCCTTTGAATCAAATGCTTTTCATCTAGCTTCATCATTGTATTAAATGATCAGTGTTTGTTCAGTTGCTAATTGTCTTTGCTGTTATTTTAGTTTGTGTATTGGCTTGGTCTGGCAGTTCTCTGCATGTTCATTGTTCTAGGTGAGAAGGCCACTTGACTTGAAATCAACAAGGTTGTTATTGTTAGGACTTGTATGAAGCCTCAACACTAAACTCAGATATATGGCCGTGAATGTACTGTTCAATATTTCTCAGATAGAGTAACATACCTACCTTCGAGATGAGACAACTCATTGTATTTTGTTGCATTGCATTCTATGGCCAAACATAGAATGCTGAGGGATACATTGGACGAAAGGATAACTGATATTGTGCAAAAGTAGAAAGTGTAGCAGCATGTCACAGGCATTGGTTGAAATAATTAGATTCAAAACAAGTGCCTAGACATTGGGATTCATATGCAATCTTTTTTTTGGGGGGGCTTGTCGTAGTAACCTCAAACAAGTTGGATCCTGTATATTTTAGCCAAGACAAGACGGAGCCACTCTTTGTGAGATATTGCAATAGACTTTCAGTTTCTTTTTGATTTGGTATTCTTTGAAGTTGCACTGGATAATGCATCAGACCGCAATGTAAAGCCATTGATCCCATGATCACAAATCAAACATTAACTGTAATGACCTACAGTATATATTTACATGTTTAATTCTGCATGCATACTTTATGCTGTGAATGCCTAAATGGCATATAGCAGGCAATTGTGAGGAAGTATTTATATCTAAAACATACTCAGGTCAGATTGGCTGTGTAAAGTATTTTTGAGAACTTCAATAGCAGTTTATTTAGATCAAATAATGTATCAAACAATGAATACAATCCTGACCATTTGAAATAAGAATTACTATAACACCGCATACATATTTCCATGACATGTAACGGTTTAGTCCAACTGTTTATTCAGCCTTCATTCAGCCGTCAGCCTAAAGCTGATTGTGATTCTGTTCTTGGAGCAGCAATATTTTATTTAAAGTCCAAGTCCTAGTCAGAGGTTAGAATAAATGGGGATTAAAATTGATATCAAGCGTAATTGCGTTGCCTGTCAGTGTCTGTTTCCATTTCAAACTGCTGATTCAATTGATGCGCGGGTAAGCAATTGGCAGTATTTTTGTTTTATGTGACATGATAGCAAGTCAAAGTTTAGATTTAGTCATGTTTTTGTTCACCTGGAAGGTCAGGAAAGTTCAACTCACCCTGTTATACACCCACCTACGCTCCTCCGTTAACAGCTGTGCTGTCTGTACTTGGCAGGTCACACCATCTTTTGAGCGGCAGCTAGCATTTTGAGTCACCGCGAATTCATCACACCTGGCCTTTTGCTGTAAATATCTCTTCTGAATAATAAAAATGGGGCAGAGGAGAATATAGAGAAATGCATTTAGTAGCATTGTCGGTTATCCATTGTACATCCCAGGGATGTACGGGAATGACAGCCTACGTATCTTGACTCAATGTCATTGAACCATGTATTGATTTGAGGAGATGTGGTAGAAGGCAAGCTGTTGAGGCCAATGTGTTAACTGTAACAATGTGTGGGTTTCGCATCTGACTAGAAATATTCCTTTGAGAGAGTCTGATCCATAGGTGAGAGGTTTAGGGCAAAAGGACAGAAAATAGACACATTTTGCATAAAGATTCTGTTAACAAACGCCTGTTTGTTTGTTTTTATCAGTAAATAAATATGGCATTTCCCATGCTGGTGACGGGATGGGTCCCCTAGCCATGTATGTACCACTGTGTAAACTATAACAGATATTGACCTTACATTGTTAAATTAAATCAACAATTGATCAACAATGGAAATGCACATTATCTAAATTGGCTTCTTAAGAGTTTTGACTTGATTTGATTCATTAGGTTTGACTACCACATGATTCATAACAATTCATAATTGTTATTGTTGGAAAAATAAGTGTTAGCCCTACTCATCATGTGCTTGATTTTGTTGATAAACGGACACACATCCCACACACACTCGCAGGTACGCACACATATAGTATTTCTAAATGATAATTGCTTTTTTTGGCATTACAGACTTTCTTATTGAGTTTAAGAGGAAATTAGCTGTCAAGGTAAAGCCATGGTTAAGCAACACATTCAGGGGCTCCCTAAAATACAGTGTTATTTTATAAGATAACGTGTTGAGCTATTAATGTTGAAATACGTTACAATGACAACAAGCATTTAAAATAGCAACTGTCCAATTTCACAACATTGGAGAGAGTTGTGTCCGCCCCTTTACTCCCCAGACTCTAGCTCACATGGGGACCCTTGTGTGAGCTAGAGTCATGTAGAGGACCCAGAACAAACACGAGCACAAGATGAGCTAAGCACAACATTTTGTTTGGAGACAAATTATTCAGTTTTGACATTAACAAGCAACAATGAGTCCTACATTGTCAGTTGATCAGCTAATTAATTTAATAAATCCTTTTGGGAAAATGCACTGAATTTATACAAAGACTGTTCCTGATGTATATCTTCAATACAGTATTTGATTTCAGTTTCATAAAGGCTAGTGAAATAAAAGGCATAACATCAACCCTTTGAGGAATATATAAATACATATTCCACACAGCTAAGCCGTACAGGTTACACTGTCAAAGGTCTTAAATAAGTGTGTGAATTCATGGTGAATGACTAATGACTAACTGTGTAAAACTGCAACAAAAACAGACTAAAGTGCATCTTACATCAAACCAAATCAAATATAGCCTACAGTATGAAAAGAAAACCGGACCCACTCACACATACACACTCATGCAGTCTCTGAAATGTATAACCACAATTATACACAGTCCATTGCTTTGCTTTTCTCTGCTCTGGAGCAATATAACGAAAATAACAAAACAAAGGATCCCTATACTCAGCTCTGAGCTTTAAGGACAGAAAGAAAAAGAAGGGACAAACCTAACCACTATCATACAATAAGTAATTTCAGATAGATATGCAATTGACAGACAATGTGTGCCTTATGTTTATAAAAGCAACTTTAGGCAAACCACACAAAATATTTTCACAGAGTTTATAAGGGCCTTGAGGGTAATATAAAATTTCCATTCTCAATTCTCCTCTTTTAAATTTGTTATCAAACAATCACTCAACCAACGTGTGTGTCCTTTGTGGCCCAGCTGTTGTAGAAATGCACTTCAGCAGGAATATGGGCGGCACATGGCATATCCGAGTCTGAAATGTGGTGACCGTTATGTGGTGATACATATGGGAACATCTGTCAGGAATCAGAGCGTGCAACAAGGACAGAATCCTAAACCTAACCCGAGGGCTTCTATTGTTTTCCCATAAATAAAAACACATTGTAAACTTTGCAGTCTTATGTGTGGTGATCTGGGAATGTCTGATCAATTGGATTAGGTTTTTTAAATCGCAAAAAGGCAATGACCCTCTTTAGAGTTTGAGGCAATATATATTGGACCAAACATTAAATTGCATTGATCTATCAAAAAAGGCAGAATATGTACTTCAAACACAAACATATCTCACAAAAGAGGTGTATTTTCAATATACTAAATGATCCAATGTTTCAAATTGTTTTAGAAATAGGCCTTCACATGATATCATATAGTATGACAATATTTACCGCTTGGGGCAAATAACTTGTCCCAAGATACTCAGTCCAAGCAATTGACTTGTCTCGTGAATAAATAAACAACTGAAACTGTTAGAACAAATTAATTTTAGCATGTTGCTATACAATGAAATCAATGTAAAAATTTGAATCTATAAATCCACCCCTAATTTCAGGTTTATACAAATATGACTTGTTTATTTTAAATGGTCATTGTTAGTGGTAAGTGGAGCAGCATAATGGGACATATTGAACCACAATGATGTATGGGTAAAAACATAAGCACTTTAGATTTGATTGTGTAATGTCCTTGAATTCCCACATGGCGGGATACATTGAAGAGTAAAGCGCTCCCTAAATACTGTAGATTCTAAGGTATCGAAAAACAAGATTCTTATTTTCTTGGTTTCTCATGATATTAAAACTTACTTATCAATATATAGTCTGTTCCACTAAATGTCAATAAATTCAACACACTTCAACAAACACAACATATTTTGCAACCTCAATTGTGAAAAAAAGTACAATAATTCTATTGCCTTTCACGGTTGTGTGAACAGATGGAAAATAAATGTACATTTGTTCTCATGACATAAATAGTTTACAGCTGTCAAGGGGTGACTCTTCTTACCCTGGCTCAACTTTCCCCATTCTCTCTTACGCATCATTAGCACTACTGGTAGAAAGATTTAAATGTACCAAACTATTTTCCCCCATTTTTTATTCTGAATTAAGATAGATCAGGAGTTTTGGAGGTGCCTGTGCCAATTATTGCTCAGCTAGAGGGTTGAAAATCCTTGTACTTGGAGATTATCCAAAACCATCAAAAGGTATAGGGTTTTCTGTTCATACACATCAATTGTTCGGAGATTGTGCGCAAGTGAACGTCATAGAATCTACACCCCGTAAACTCCCATGTGTGACAAAAACATGATTCCAGGAATGCTGATAATAATCTGGATTCCTCAATAAAGGTATTGCTCATTCCAAATGAAGACTGTTTGATTCATTCATGTGCAACACAAAAGCAAAGTGAAGAAAATTTTGAAAGTGGCATAAAAGTCAACAGCGCCGGGAGTCTACGGCAGCTTGCCTTTTAACATTGGCCTGTTTAACTGCAGTGTACGAAAAGTAGTGTCGCAGAGTCAGGCGGTTAAGGCCAACCAAGACCCCGGGCATCACAGGCCTGAGGGTGGACCGGCATATCCCCAACCTGTCTGTTATTCCCATTGTCCACTCAAAAGTGCCTTTATCAGAACATATTTTTACATGCACTATCTCTCTCTGCCTTTTGCTCACGGTCTCACCATATCACTGACTTCCAACACTGCGTACGGGCGGTGTCTAGTATGCGTAGATTTCTTTATAGATCGGAAATTCAGCATTGAAACCCGAATAGGAGTATGAGACTCTCATGTACAAACTCTACAGGGATGCCCAAGTAATCGATTATCAATGAGAACGCTGCTGAAAAATGCATTGTCAACACCCTACCTTTTGAAGGTTGTCACGTTACAACAATACGTCAAAAAGTTCTGCCACTTAAACCGAATACTCATTATGGATGTCTGGTGATGTTCTTAGAGACTTTTATAGACTTCAATGCATAGCCAAGAAATATTAGCTCACTCATAGGGGGAATCATAGGTGAAGATGGGTGTCCCCCTCAATATTTAGAACAAGTGCATATGTCCCCCCAATTTCAACAACAAAGAAGAGAGAACTATTCCTCTGACACGGTTCGTAGTTCTTTTCTTCAGCACTGGGTCTTTTTTAGTTCCCAAAACACAGACACAAAAACACAGTTCTAAATTTGATCAATGTTTCAATCTGTTTCTGGCCAAAAGTGTTTTATTCTTGTCAGCTTCAATATCAGTTGAGATGTAGGCCCACACGATTGCTATTAAAGCTATTCAAGTCCAGGGGTTTATAAATGAAATTCATTTATTCATCATTGATGTGAATAGGTGCTACATTCACATTTAAAGAAGGTATTTCCCCAAACAAAAGACACAAAAGAGGAGAGAAGAGTAAATCATGTTATATGTGTGTTGACTCAGGGGATAATATTAAATTAGAAAATGTTATCTACATTTAAACACAAGACAGAACGTGAGAGCCTAACTGCATTATATTCATTCTTGTTATTTAGAATTGTAACCTGCATTTTGTGTTTTCATTTACATGAATGAAGACATTTGCTCTATAAATGTATGCAGAAAAGGTACACATTGGTGTGTACAAATTCTCCAGAATGTAATAAAGGAAGTGTTTGAAGCTTCCTCTTGAATATTCATTTTTTGGACGGTTGGTTATCATCAAGTTTATCGGATAGGCTGTGACCATAAACAATGGTTTGAAAATGCAAAAATGATTTCTTTCTTTAGTAGCCTACTTTGGCGTGGTTTACCAAAGTTTTAAAGTTTAATCACATTATAGTAAACCACTGGGCAAACTGCATGCAATTGTGATATAGCTGCGAAAAAAAAAACTTTTCCTGATGTAATCATGTAAACATTGGAAAAACTTCACAAGGGCTTTTATTGTAAAAGCTGATTGTGCGTGCGTGAGCACGTGTGATAAATGCATCTATGTGGTTATTTCTTAAGTGTGATCAGCTTGAATGAACGCAGCATCAAAGCCAAATAAATTGGAGCAGACAGCCAGATAAAAAGAGCAGTAAAGATAAACACACTGTCTTGTGCTCAATTAAATATGGACTTCAAAGTATTTGTTTGCATAAATCGCGGGTAAAACAATGTGTTCAGTTTAGCTCCTCCCTCTGACTTGTTTTTGCTATGGGTGTCTTGTAATTGCTACTTTATCAATTGTGGATGTTTGGATGATCTTCAATACACCTTTTTATGTTTAGTACACTTGGTTCTACAAATGCAGATTGGTATTGATTTTAAAGTTTTACCTAATCTGTAGAGTAACAAAATTATTTTATTCACCTGCAATTTGTAATGACTTTAAATGAGACATGCCTAATACGATTCACACTACTACATTTTCTATAATGCAATCTAATGATTAAGACATGACAGAATTTCCTAGGCGCCCAAAGGTATTCAGAATATCAGCCCTTCCATTTGCAAGGGTTTTTTTATTCTATGTACTGCCTAATAGTTAACGGATGTAGGCCTATTAGATTTACAAAAAAAAAAAGATATTCCATAAATCTATCCCTTAATTTAAAGTTGTTAGGTTGTTGCTATAGGAAGCATCGAGCTACATGCATCCCAGTTTTTCATTTCAGAAATATGGTCATCTTCCTCTAGCATCTGATAGACGCGGCTCCATATTGGTCTTTACTGAACAGCACCAAATCAACAGTTCCTTCTGCACAGGTACGCTTTGCTCATTTCTATAGTCACTTTCAAATCAAAAAGAGTTCAAAAATGTATATTGTGATTAATGGTCATTAGGTGTTAATAAATCCTGCTGTGAAGGCATTTTGTGGTGGGTACATGCAATGGACCAATGAACAAATATAGGCCCACCTCTTTCTACAATACATATTTTATTGTACAATACATTAATTCATGTTCTGAATGCAACAGAAGAGACAATGATACATTTAGGAAAATGTTTTATTTAGACCAGGGTTGAGTCAATACTTCTTGTCATGCTATATTTATAGTCGCAAATATTGATTGACTTGCCTGAATTTCAAATGTGAAATGTGATCCTCTTGTATCAATTATCTGCAACTTCTTTCTCAAACACTCTCATTCATTTGTTGAAGGTATCTTTAGTCCTTTAGGTGACCAGATTTCGGAAATTGGTTTGTTGGTCCATGTATCAACAATATATGTGTTGTTGCAATGAAATGGAAAAAAAGGGGGACTAGCCACCGGAAACGGGGGCTATGACTGGAAAACGGGGACTGGAATGGAACGGGGACAGTCCCTGGAATGCAAGAACTGTCACACGATAACTGGGACTATCTCCCAGAAACAGGGATGTCTGACCCTACTCTACGTCGCATGATATGTACAAAATAAGCTATTGTATGTCTGTTTTACAAGAGTTACATTATTTGAGAAAGGGAAGAGGTTTTAGGGAGGAGAAGGTCTATACTGGACTCACCTGCGGCAGTGTGGAGGTAGATGGTTGTTCTGGTGGATGCAGCCCTCTGCAGCGGGGTCAATACATTCATGGATGGCTGCCTCCTCATTCACTTTAGGGCTGGACTGTTTAGCTGCTGTTTTCACAGTATAATATACAATGGGCTTCATGACAAAACAGCACAAAATAACTGCTTCTATATGGTATTTGCAATGACACGTCATTAAGTCCATGCTAGGTACATATCTGACAATGGGTGTGCACTGGGTTTATATCCATTAAAATAAACTCCAAGGGGCACAGGTGGGTGAGTTGGGAATAATCCAATGGAAATAACAAATTGAAAGTGTTCACACTCATCTTGGGATCAGTTCTACTGTTTCAGTTGCCATGGCCAGGTGTATTTCATTACATGACTGTGTCTCAATGCGGACCTGTTGCTGTAATACACATTGAGACACACTGAGTGCTGTGGATAAGGGAGAAAGCAGAATGGCAATTTCAAGAGCCCAGAGAAAGAAATAAGAGAGCAGCAGCCAACCAGTCTTTTTGACACCAAGAAATCAGTTTCCCCCTGCAATTACAGACAGATGGTTTTTGACTTCATCTGAGCTGGGTAATGGCTGGCTAATCCTAGGGCCTCCGCTGGTGGATTTGGAACATGGTCCGCCTTGTATTAATACAAATTATAGTTATTGTTATGGATATAATTATTCTGATTATTACAGTAATAGTAGGAGACAATCCTAGGGTCCACGTTGGTGGATTTTGAACATGGCCCCGCCTTATCTTGATAGAAATTATTTTTATTGTTATGGTTATCATTATAATTCTCCTAGAAGTAAGAAGCAGTACAAGAAAAGGAGGCCTAGAAGTTATAACTCATTACTACAGGTAGGCCTATGGCGGGTGAAATGTAAACTCCCCACACATGAATCACACAGAGAATAATTGTAAGAACCTTATGGTTTGTTTGTAAACATATGTTTTTTCAGATTCATTGTTGTTCCCAATTTCTGTTTTGGGCTTTGTGGAATTTTAATAAAATCATTAGCATACTCCATGGTGTATCATGGCTTGGCAGAATGCCACTATCCAGACACTTTCCCTTCTATACCGAGGAAGAGGACTTTTACCGACAACCTGCTGAAATTCCAAGTGAGTCCAAGTGAAAAAAAACATCTATAACACAAGGAAAGATGAATTATAAAAGTTTTTTCAATCAATGGTTGAATATGACTCTTTGCGAGCCGCCCTTCATTGCCTCCTGTGTTCCCCAAATAGAAACATCCCACAGAGACGAGTGAAGAAGCAGATAATGTACAGAAAGAAAAAGACTTGGAGACATAGGGATAGGACATGAGTAAGGACTCGACAGGGCAAAGTATAGCTAATAATGTATTCCTTAATACATTATTGGTGGTATTTGCACGCTTGATGATCATTGACTTTTGCTCAGCCTTTAACACCAGTGACCCACTAATCCTCTTCTCTAGGCTACAAGCCATGAACATCAACTCAGCTCTGTGTCAGGATACTGGACTTCCTGAGGAATATAATTCAATCAGTCAAGGTTAACAATACAATATCATGCCCTCTGACCCTCAACACTGAAGCGCCACAAGGCTGTGCGTTATCTCCTCTTCTGTTCTCCATCTACACCAATGACATGAGAGCTCACATCACTCTGTCAAAGTATTGAAGTACGCAGATGTAACCACCATCATCGGCCTCATTAGTGACGATGATGAGTCCCAATACCACGAGGAGGTGAAATGGGCTATGGACTGGTGTACTGAAAACAAGCTCCATCTTAACACCTCAAAAAACAAAGAAATGGTTGGGGATATGAGAAGGGGGCCTAACACCCAACCCCCGTAAATTATATGTGATCAGCCTATAACCTTAACTGACTTCTTTAAATTTCTTGGCTCACATATCAGCCATCATTTTAAATGAGACATGAACCCCACCCACCTTATCAAAAAGGCAAATCAGAGACTTTATTTCCTAAGACAACTGAAAAAGTTTAATGTCAACAAAAACCTTTTGGTGCTCTTCTAGAAAAAGCCATTATTAAAAGCATCATCACATCTTCATTCACCATCTGGTATGGGATCTCTGACAGTCGCACCAAGAGGAAATTAGAGAGAGTTGTCACCAAAGCATCCAACGTCACTGGTTGTGACCTTCCATCAGTCCACTCTTTGTACCCTGAACACAGCTTGAACCAAGCAACCAAGATCATCAGGGACATCTCACATCCGAGCCATGATCTCTTCCAACTTCTGCCCTCTGGAAGACGCTATAGATTTCTGAAGACTGGAATGATGCGCTTCAACCAAAAGCTTCTACCCTTCAGCGATTCGACTCCTGAACTCCTGAAGATTTGCAACTCTACTTATTTATTTATTTCAATTGTTTATATTAGATTAATCCCCACCCCCACCCCATTTTTTTGTCACCCTGAGGATCAGTGAAATATCTATATGTTTATTTTATTTTGCATGAAAAATAAACAAAAATAATAGCTGTGAAATACCTCTCATGCTTATTTGTTCACATTTCCTTGGGTGAAATGACTTACTTTAATTAACGAGGAAAAAAGGGTAGCTTTAGCATAGGTTAAGGTATGATTCCCTCTAATTGGATTGTCAACACATGCCAAAGAACCCTTTGGCATCCTTGAAACAAGCAATTACACTACCCTTTTGACACTGAGGATAACACCATCATGGAAACAATAATGGCTTAATCCAAATAGCATTTCATGTTTTTGCTCTGTAACATTATCATGTTCTAAGAGTGGCCAAAATATAGCCATTGTCTTCCCATATGTAGAGTGCTAAGATTCCCTCTCTCCGTCTGCGTTACTCATTCAACCTTTCAAGAGTGGTTTCGCGCATGGTGTGACCCAAAGTTCTTTTAAGAGGACATATGTGTATCTCTCTGCACATTCCAATATTGTTGAGATGGACTCAATACTTCGCACCCAGTCTTGATGTGTTATGTTTCCCAAAATGTTATTTTGAGGCAACATGCAACAGTTACGTAACATGTTACTCATCCACCTCCTGAAGGGGCCTGTTGGTGTGTGTGTAGTCACACACAATCAACCGTCTGAGGATGAGCCATCTTGTCTTTATGAATACATTCAGTGTACAGTTGAAATATTGCAACAGACATACCGTAATGCTTCTTATTGGTTTGATGCTACAATAACTACATGACTATAATCTTGAAATAAGTGTTTAATCTATTGTGTCACATTTACTGAAACAACAATAATCCATCTTCTCTCCATTTAGAAGTCAATGTTCTTCCTTTCTCTGTGCCGTCAAACCCTGCCTTTTCCCTCTCTATTTTGATGCCTGAAGTCCGTCACATTTAGTTAATTTGTGAGGCAACTGTAACCTGACTATATTGCCAGACCACAATAAACAAACACTCCTAAAACAAGCATTTTGAACGTAGGCTATGTGTAGCACAGTTGGTTTCATATACAAAAAAGAAAAACACAAATAAGCCAATCCCAGTTGCAAAATGAAACCCCTGAGTGGTTTTCCCCCAGAGAAATTCGTGTCTGGTCTAAGGGCCTCTGGGATCTTCATATTAATGGAAATTAAGCAAATTTGCTGCCTAGTATGCATTTTAATTAGGTCCAATGGCAAAATTGTTTGATTTATATTTAAACTATTAGGCATAATAATTAGCCGAATCAGCACACTTTCAAGCTCAATAACTTAACTATCACACAACTTGTTACGAGAAAACAGTCTCCGTTTTATATTTTCTATATATTTTTTATAAATAATGTGTGGGAGTGTCTGTGGGATGATGGCTGATTTAAGCAGCCTCCCCTTGCTGAGACTGATTGGACTCTGGGGCTGGGTGAGGTAGTAATCAGTGTGCACAGGTTAAACCAGCCATTACCAAGACAAACACACTCAAGGACTGAGCTCCAGCATGGCAACCTGGAGCAGTAGGCCATGTATCATTACCTAAGAACTTGACAATAAACCGTTTTCAACATTACCACCCCCCATTCTGTGGTTGGAGGTGCTCAATAAAAGTCACATACTGTAGGAGTGTAGCATGGAAATTCCTACAAATATATGTTGTATAGTTAAATGTTAAGCAAAGCTCTGTTCTCCTCTTATTTAAAGGGGACATATTATACCACCAGGTGAGTGATTAGCCTTTCAAGCCGTTTTGAAAATCTGCTCCATATGACATAGTGGGCGTGGCCACCTAGATCTGTGCTGGATAGATGAGCAACGTTTACTTCAGTCCACTGGGTAGGCTGGTAGACTGATCTATCCAGAACAGATCTAGGTGGACACGCCCACTAGTGATGTCATATGGGCCAGATTTTCAAAACGGCTTGTAAGGCTAATCACACTAACACCTGGTGGTATAATATGTCCCCTTTAACTATCAAGACATGTTTATATTGCATTAGTGGTGATGCAAACGGTTCCAGTAGTCCACCTATCAAGGTGCTAAGGTTAGCAGTTTCTAAACTTCCCCAGCTATGGAACAGCTCAGTGAAGTGCTCCACACCTTCACAGGCTGACCATGCACTCATTATAACCTTTAAAGAAGAAAGAGCCGGTTCCTCTCCCCAGACCAACAGCCACTGGTGTAGTCCAGGGTATACGCGGGTATACCCACTTATTTTTCAGTCAGCATTGCGTATACTCTCTTCTAAATCCCCCCAGATGCGCACCATTCAGTAGTATCTGCAACCAAATTGCCCACTATTTCACTGTGCGTTCACACAAAACGCGACGGGGCGACAAGATCCCATACAAAGTGAACGTAGAGGCGCTTATCGGGCGAATTTTTCGCGAGAGAAAACCGGCGACAAGTTTTGATTTGACGCGCCACACTTTCGCCATGCACAGGCGAGCGCGTTCACGAGGATTTGTGGTGCGACAAATTCGCTCGAGTTGAAATATTTCAAGTTTGACGCGAATTTCGTGTGATGACAGCCAATCAGCGTGGCCACTGATTGACATGTGTACACAACAGCCAATCAGCGTTCAACCGTCAAACTCAGTGCACTGCATTCCGGGGTGGAATGAGAAAGTGAAAGTGATTGTTGCCGTTTGCGACTCCCGGAGCTCTATTTATAATGGTATATAATAGTATATAAAATAATATGATTGTGTATATATAATATCACGCCCAAAAGCTCTGTGCGCCTCCAGCTGGCCGTAGCGTGGGGGGCTGTCGTAGGGATTGGGCTTCTCGGGGTTTACCGGCGTTGCTATGGTTTCCGGTCTTGTGCTTTCCAACGGTTTATTAGGTAGGCCCATCTAATAAATCTCTGTCCAATCAATACTTCATTCACTGCCTCTTCCGTGGTCATTACAATATTATGAATAGACTGCGTCGGGTCCTCCGACGTCTCTCCTTCTTCCACAAAAGGTAAAGACAAGGTAATGGTGGTTATCGTGTTGTGGCGCGACAAATTCGACAAAACTTGCACAGCGACAGACTATGATTTGTGGCGCGACAAAACTTTGGCGACAACGCGAATGGGCGACAAATGTCGCGTTTGGTGTCAACGCACAGTTAGTGTGACCATAACTAACATACAAAACGAACCATGGGCCAATGCAAGACATCCTACAGACCCGTATTGAAACCGTTACATTACAGAACCGTAATGCAACGCTATCGTGACTTTGCCTAGTAAAAATACATATCAGCCCACACTTTACATATTCATCATAATATACCATGGAGAGATAACACTATTCTTTACCTGTCTGTAAGAAATGTAGCCATGGGGAATTTATGGGCCGTTAATGAAGACATTGCTATTCATTTGTTGTCCGCCGTAGTAATGCAAAACTGTCAGACTGCTAGGCTCGTGAACGCTCACGCACGACGCACCAACGTCGTTGCCAAGGGGACCGGATGGTCCCACAGCCAATAAGAACGGAGAATCGGAGCCTCGCTCTGATTGGTCAAAGTGTACATGAGCGGTGGCAATTTTTTGGAGGGGCACACAGAGCCAGGGGAGAACAAAGTGATGAGCAGATATTCTCAGAGCACTTCACCTACATATAACTGACTGGCTATTAGGACATTTTTGCCAAATATTACAGTAAAAAAATTACCCACCCTAGCTTTAATGTGCGGGGAATTTTTCACTTGCTGAAGCTTGAGAGGCAGCCGTATGGACGTGAGCCCCAGCTGATTCTGCTTGGGTGCATCACTCCTCCTCGTATTTAAACATCTCAATTCACGCAGAATGTGCATATATTTATATTGATATATTCTGTAACTTATTTTCTGGTCTCTCAGTTGTGTCTTCAACTACTGTTCTAAAAACTTTAAGGTTTATTTTTCCGTAGTATAATTCTTCTTATTAATATGATTTTCATTTGTTTTCCTGTAATTGATGGCATACTTGCACTGAGTGTTTAATTTGAAACACTTCATTACCGAGGTTTACACTGATGAGCAATCCATGATTTCGAGCATTGGTTCCCATTCAAATTGGCTGTAGATGCATAATATTGAGCTGTAATGAAAATGTCTTCCTCTGTGTCAAAAGCAGGAAGATAATTCATTTAACCGAGAGCAGCCTGCCTGAAACCCCGTGTTTCACACTGTCACGTTATAGAAACAGGCCAATCCCATTTCTACACCTTACCCCTTCCCCTTACCCCTCACCCTTGTTTTGAAGGGGTAATGGGAAGGGGGAGGGGTATGGGGAAGGGGTAAGGGGTAGAAATGGGATTGGGCCTTAATCTCAAAGATTTCCGTTTTGTTGTCTTTGGCAAAAACTTTGTCTGTAAGCAGTAATTTCCCCCAGCGACGGACGGTGTCACCCACCAACCCTCAGGTCTTAATTCACTTGACTGCGAAGGGCTTTCCTGTGGGCCATACCAACGTGTTGCATAATTTGGTGATACAGTGACTTAACAGACATTTGTTTACGTGGAAATGTTCGAGATTGTATATTATAGTTTAGGTTTAAGAGCTATCATTTGAGTGTCATTCTTTAGACATGCCGAAGCCATTCGTCAGCTATGAGTGAACGAAGCACTCTGTTAAAATATCTGTTCTGCTGCAGTGTGCCTGCCTCTATGAGACCATTTAGATCTTAGACTGCTCCCGGCTCAGTCGTGACCAGTCTAGCTATTTTCTGACGGACGACAGAAGCCACAAGTTTGACTTCTCTTCAAACTAGAAAGAGGTCAATTGCAGCACTGCTTGTGATTCCTTGTTTGGGCCTTCTATATCCAGGCGTACGTCCAAAGGTATGGACCTGCCGTTCACAGTCCACTGAACATTGTGGGAGGGAAAGTAAACAGGCAGCCAAAATCTTCAAAGGGTAACTTTCTCTCGGAGGGCCCATTCCAGGACAATATCCACAACATATTTTCATTTGACGTCCAGAGATAACGATGTGAGATATAGCAACCCTGGAGGCATCCTGGAGCTAGTTCCTATCGCTCTTTAAAGCTGCAGTAGGGACGAATATTTAGTTTAGTTTTTAGACATTTTGCTCCAAAACATATCATATCTGCATAACATATTAACATCGACAGACTGTGTCACATCACTATGAGTGAGTTTAATTAACGTGTGTAACAGCCGTGTAGATATTGGTTCTGCCTTCCTTTTCCCACGTTTATCATACAAAGATTTAACTTCCCAACAAGCTATTAGCACTAGCTAGCAAGCTATAGGCTACTAGCTTTGAATGACGTGCACACACCCGCGAGAACCCCCCGCAGTAGACAGTGTGTCAGGGTCCTCGTTAGGAATATTGGAGCAAAATAAAACATTGAAATTCGAAACAACTTGGCTACTGAATCTATAACGAGAAGCCACTGTACGCCCCGTGGATAAATTAATGAATAACAAAACAGTTACATTTCTGAAATAATGGCAAATGGCCATCACCAATACATTGTAATTTGTCTAAATTCATCTGTAGAGAGGCAGTCCAGAAGGCACTGATTTCTGTTAAATATTTCGACAATGTATTGTTTAGGCATTTCTTCGATTGTATAAGGACTTTATGGTTATACAGAAGGGTTAAGATTAGGTTTGAGCATCTTTACGCTCAGATAGGCCTAAAAAGCTGGTAATTGTGTACGCCAGCCTATTACATTGCTGGTTGTCAATAATTGCCTACCTACCCGCGTGCTTACGTCATCCGCACGTTACGCGCCAAGCCCCGCCCACTCGCTCGGCTGCTGATCATCTCGAGCATCAGCACCATTTCTCGCATCCTCTCACCGCGCATCTTCTCAGAGAACAGGGGAGAGAGAGGGAGAGGGAGGGAGAGAGAGTGTGTGTGTGAGAGAGAGAGACAGAGAGACCGAGAGAGAGAGAGAGAGAGAGAGAGAGAGAGAGAGAGAGAGAGAGAGAGAGAGAGAAAAGGAGAGCGACAGACGAATCCTCTCGGAACCTCCGCGCTCAGAGGCGTCAGTTGGCCGCGAGATCAAGTCTCCCATCACCCTCGTCGTATGGTCTGCTCAGACAACGCGTCAATCAAGGAACATTAGTGGTAATAGCCGGGCAGAAGGCCGTAGAACCGCAACGCGACCGCGCAACGAGAACCAGTGATGGAGAGCCTGCTGGATAATCCAATGAAAGCTGTTCTTTATCTGAAGGAATTAACCACTATCGTTCAGAACCAGCAGAGCCTGATCCAGACACAGCGCCAACGCATCGACGAGCTAGAGCGCAAGGTTGAGGACCTGATCGGGGAAAACCGGACACTGCGGGACCCCCACCAGTACGTCCACACCAGCCACCACTCGCACCACCACCACCCGCCCCAGCGGAGCACCAGTCCCCCGGCTCAGGTAC
>OOFH01113614.1:0-10575 GCA_900323355.1 Merlangius merlangus | reverse complement strand
TTTACAGGATATGGATCGTTTTTTTGTTCAGGTAGAAATGCCAAGACCCCATTTTCCTGTCCCCCTTCTGGAATTGAAAGCATTCAGCGGGCAGGACGGTTGACACGTCAGACGTTCCCGAATGTCACTTCCTGTTCAATCGGCCCATCTTTGACAGACAGTTTTATTAAATTGTATAAACCGAAGCCTGAGTCAGAAGACTTCTGTTAGTGAGATCAGGGCGTTGCGATCCTCATTTATATACAAAGTTGAGAAATTATGTAAAGATGAAATGCATAAATGCAGTCTTTAAACTTAATTGGTCAGTGTGTTCTGTACAGAATAATGTTTGTTAATTTCAAAGAGTGCTAAGGAAAACATCGAACAGTGCGTCGTTTGGAGCGACCAACATGTGTAATAACATCCGTTTTCTTAACCATAAACTATAAACTATTAACAAGCTCAATTAATTATGAATCGGGCCGATATATTGCATTGGCAGAGCGTTCAAAGTGGCTTACAGCTGCCTTCAACGTCTAATTAGACTGAGACAGATAATGTGGTCTTATTAAGGACTGTCCTCATTCCTCAGTACCGGGCCCCATAGGAGCAGAGGAGCGCAGAGGCCCCCAGGAGCCGACTACTAGTCCAAACGTTTTATCTGGTAAACGAGCGACAACAGTACCATCCGGGTTTGGGAGCTCAATCTGGGGTCCCTCTGATGATGATGATGATGATGATGATGATGATGATGAGGAGGAGTTTGATGGTGGAGGAGACCCCCGGTGTATCGGCTCCTTTTCATCTTTAACCATGGCTGACGCCCAGATAATTAACTCGTTGGGACAGGTTGACACCCGGAGTAATGACTCATATTGGTTCTCGGCACCCAGAGTATTAACACGTTAGGACCTCCAGAGTATCAGCTTGTTAAAGACCCTGGGTCCGAGCCCATGATGCACTGCGCGCCTCTGTTTTGAATTCGTGTTTACTTTCGCCAAAACGGTCAATTATTTTGTACCAAAATTATTTAAAAATGGGAAATATCTACATAAAATCCATCTACAATCATTAACTATATACTAGATACAAAAATGTATGCTCGATGCACAAAAAAACGGGAAGATTCAAGCGGATTTCTAAGTATGTCTTCAAATCGAACGATCAAGAGGGTTTCATGGACCATGAAACCCGAGTGGGCGCGCAGTGCATCATGGGCTCGGACCCAGGGTCTTTAAGTACACCCAGAGTATCAACACGTTAGGATGGGACACAGCTAAGGTTTTAAATGGACACCGCCCTCAGTGTGTGAATGTCATGTTACCGGCAATTGGTGAATGGGTGAACGTGCTAAGCAATGTGAACTGTTTTGAAAAGCGTACGGTTCTAATAAAACATACCAACGTCTAGAAGCCGTGCATGCTTTGCGTCCTACTATTAGTTATTCATTGTGGAAGGAGATGCATCAAGGGTTACCTGGCTCTGAATTGTTTTTAATGTGTCTGTTATCTGACTGTGAATGAAGTTATCTGGTCGCTGTTAGTACATCTGGATGCTGTTTTGTTAAAAGCTTTCAAGATGCACAAGGACACATTTGGAGTCGGTAAAGACCTTGACCTGCTCTTAGATGGGGAGAGAGTGTGGGGGAGAGAGAGAGAGAGAGGGAGAGAGGGAGAGAGGGAGAGAGGGAGAGAGGGGGAGAGAGTGAGAGGGGGAAAGAAAAAAAGGTTATAGGGAGTAGAGGGAAGAGCCGGCCAGAACATGAGGGAGGACAGTGTAAACATGCAGTTGGGTTTATTGTGTGAAGGTCAAGTTGTTCCCAGAAGACTCCTGAGAGTTGGTGTCTTCACACCAGGCCGTGTCTGACCAGCTGCTGACCCTCTCAGCTCTACTCTCAATCAAGCTGAGAGACCATAAACCCCCACCACCCCGTCTTTTATTTTCATTTACGGGGCTATGGCGACAGAATTAGGCTGCTGCCTGTTTATTTATTTAGTTGTCCGATACGTATGCGTCTCAGGTTACATGAATCGATGTTGCAGATCAATACCGTGTCCATCAGGGGAAAGCCGGGGTTGGTTATTAATGTTGCAACAAGTCGCATTTCTTATTGAAGGTATATTAACGCTGTGTAAGGTTAGGGAAGATTGACTTCCTTAAAGTCGTTTAAGGCTGTGTTATGTTGGGGCAAGTGGTCTTACTACAGGTAAATGAAGATTGGGTTAGGTTAGGGCAATAGGTTCTATATATAGACACTTCTTACTGCAGGTAAACTAAGGTTGCAGCTTGCTTCTGCACGTTGCGGCTGATATGCTCCAGGTGTGTGTGTGTGTGTGTGTGTGTGTGTGTGTGTGTGTGTGCCAATGACCATATACACACACACACAATATATATAGATTGTTGTGTGTGGTTAACTTGGGGGATGTGGTCGACTAAGGCAACCATGAGTTTTTTGCACATTTTCTCATGGGAATGGAAACAGAAATTGGGAAACGTAAGCAGGCACGGAGAGGGTCACTGCAGTCTGCAGCCCTGCTTTTGAAACTCAATAAAAAAAGTCCACCAAACGATTCAAATCGAATAAAAGGTTGAAGTCGACTCTGCATCAACCTTTTATTATATTTAAATCGTACGGTGGAAACTCTTGCGTGTGCACTACTGCAGCCTTATCGTCATCAGCGTCGCAATATCTGCAGGATGAGGTTCTCATGAACTCCTGTGCTCTTCTTCTTCTTCTTCTTCTTCTTCTTCTTCTTCTTCTTCTTCTTCTTCTTCGTCTTCTTCTTCTTCTTCTTCTTCTTCTTCGCTGGTGGTGTGCAGCATCAGGAAGGTGTGGCAGAAGAGGAAGTGTGGGGTGAAATACGGCTGCCTCACCATCTCCCACAGCACGGTAAGGGGAGGCTCCTCTCCATGTGGACCACTGGAGCACACTACACTACAGTGCATGATTAATACGGATGTCTTCAGCATACCACCTTACAAACAGGTATTAGAAACCGGATTTCAACACCCCCCTGGCAACGGCGGTGGAAACAGACATTGCTGAAATCATGTTTCTCTGATTTTGTAGCACAGGCCTGACTGTAATCTTGCAAAAAAGCTATGGTATGACAACACAGCAGTTGACTTAGGTGTGTCTGTGTCTGCGTTTGTGTGTGTATGTATGTGTGTGTGTGTGTGTGTGTGTGTCTGTGTCTGTGTGTATGTGTGTGTGCGTGTAGATCAACCGCCCGCCCGCTAAGCTGAACCTGCTGACCTGCCAGGTGCGGGCCAACCCCGAGGAGAGGAAGACATTTGACCTGGTCACCCGTAGGTTCCCCTCAAACTTAACCGTTGACCTCCCGACCCCCTCGGAACATCTTGAACCCCTCAAAACTCGTTTCTTATCCTCAATGTATAACAGTCCGGAAAACGTGATGTGCCAAGATTATTTTAAGCTAAGCTTGTTGGATAAGTTTCTCATTCGCCCCCACATTTGTATCAAATAACTCTCTCTCTCTCTCTCTCTCTCTCTCTCTCTCTCTCTCTCGCTCTCTCTCTCTCTCTGTCCCCCTAGGCAATCGTACGTACCATTTCCAGGCAGATGACGAGGAGGAGTGTTTGATGTAAGAACCCTAATCCGTCTCTCCGTCCCTCGCAGCGGTTGGAGAGAGTCTTCTCCAACCGATGCAGCAAGTAACTACTTTTTGAAGCAGTGTGGTTCCCGGGGGAGGTTATGAAGTGAGGGGCAGGATTGTGGAGGGGGTAAGGGTGTTTGTTCCACCCTCAGTCAACATGCACTGGGCGTGATCCCCGTGCCCAGTGTAGTGTAGAAAGGGGGTGCCTATGAGAGCCCTTGAGCAAGATGTCCCTAACCTGCTCCTTAATGACTTCCTTCTAAAGCCACGGTAAGTCACCTCGGATGAAAGCATCGGCTTGCATTCGGGCAACTAGTAACAAAAGAAAGTGAAGTAAAGAGAGGTGAACTGTGGAGGCTCTGAGTGCTACTAATATTCAGTATCATTGATTCAGCTTTGCTTGTTGAATAACGGTGGAACTTCGAGCACGCCTGTTGGGACACGCACACATTACAAGGACACAGGATGATCCCAACGGGGAAATGGTTATTGGGTAGAAAAACAAGTTTGTCAACTGAACTCCAAGTTCAGGAGTGTGTGTCATTTAGGGATCTATTTGTATGTATAATGTCCTGTATGCACATGCCAAAATTGAACCAATTGTGTCTTGGTGTGTGTGTGTGTGTGTGTGTGTCCGCGTGCAGCTGGGTGTCAGTGCTGCAGAACAGTAAGGAGGAGGCCCTGAACACGGCGCTGGGCGGGGACCAGCTCCACCTACAGGACAGCGGTCTGCAGGAGCTGTCCCGCGCCGTCATCGCCGAGCTCCACCACCTGCCCGGCAACGACATCTGCGCCGACTGCGGAGCCGCAGGTCAGCCAATCACAGGCCCTTTGCTTTCCCCTTAAACGTCCCTGCTCCCTGGAAAAAATAGTAACGGTGTGGTTTAGGGCTAGCCTGGATGTTATTCTAACGACGGGCACGATGTCCTCGTGCTTTGACAAAGTCATGTAGGTGAAAAACGACGGAAAGACAACCAGTTTGTGCAAAAAAAGTCAACGGTGACATGTTACGTCGTCAGGTGTGTGTGGCAGAGAGCGCCATCAGCCGCTACGCGCCGCTTTGAAAATCGGCCTCTTCCGACATCACAGGTGGGCGTGTCCACCTAGATGTGTGCTGGATGGATCAGTCTACCAGCCTACCCGGTGGACCCGTAGCAAACGTTCCTCGTTTACCAGTCGTACATCTAGGTGGACACGCCCACTTGTGACGTCGGACAAGGCTGATTTTCAAAACGGCTTGTGACGGCTAACCACACTCACACCTGGTGGTATAACATGTCACCGTTAAGAATCGCTGCTTCAGAGATTTCCAGTTGGTCTTTATCTAGGTCTGATGTATTTTTCCCTCCTTCCATCTCTGTCTACTTGTGTGTGTGTCGCTGCTCTCTCCCTCTCTCTCTCTCTCCCTCTCTCTCTCTTTCGTTCTCTCTCTCACTCTCTCCCTCTCTCTCTCTCTCTCCCCCTCTCTACCTCAGAGCCCACATGGCTCTCCACCAACCTGGGCATCCTGACGTGCATCGAGTGCTCTGGGATCCACCGGGAGCTGGGGGTCCACTACTCCAGGATCCAGTCGCTCACCCTGGACGTGCTCAGCACCTCCGAGCTCCTGGTAATCTATTGGCGTTTAAATTGCTGCTCCTCCCAGCTTTTTTTATTAAAGCCAGGGTAGGACAATTTATTTTAGCATTTTTGTGTCCTATTTGCTGAAATGCCCTTAACATCCCGGCAGCAATGAATCACTTAAAAGCTCTTGTTTCCTTCTCTTCAGTTGGCCGTCAGTATTGGCAACACACGTTTCAATGACATTATGGAGGCGGGACTCCCCAATGACTCGGTTAAGCCCCTCCCACAAAGTGACATGTAAGTTCCCACCCCACTAACATTGAGTTCATGTTGAGTTTGCCACCCTAACCCTTCCTACGGGATAAATAAAGTATTCAGCTATATCTGAATCTATATTTTCATTTTGGTTATCAAACCTGAAACGGTCAACAGTTCAAATGTTTGTTTTTCCGGATTAATTTGATCCAAACCCAGGAACGCCAGGAAGGAGTACATCGTGGCGAAGTACGTGGACCGGCGGTACGTCGTACGGCGGGAGGACGGCGACCCCTGCCGGGCCTTCGCCGCCGTCAGGAGTCGTGAAATCACTTCCCTTCTGCAGCTGTACGCCGAAGGGCAGGACCTGGCCAAACCCCTCAAGCTACCCGACGGACATAAGGTAAAGCATCGTTTATACACCGGCGCTGCTGCGCCAATGATGCTTTTCTCTTTTTGAATCGACAGCCGGGCCTGAATCAGACTGAACCATCTGTGGTGAAATACCTCGACATGACAATCTGTGGAGCTATGAATAACATTTCCACTGAACAGAGTCATTATTACACAGGAACACATGCACACACGCACGCGCACACACACACACACACACACACATGCGCGTACACACACACACACAAACACGGAGACAGCCAGACACACACACACAGAGTAAGTTGGAGATCACAATCGGAGAAGCCATCTATTTCCTCAACTTGATATTTCTCCCTCATTTGTATGTTATCAAGTTACATTCCCATTCCTCTACGGCTCTTCTTTATTTCTTTAATCAAGCCCGGTCCACTTTTCCTCCACTCCCTGCTATGCGACGTTAGGCCAGCTCTGTCATATTACTGACGTTGTGTGATGTTATTCCAGCTTGTGAGTCACAACTTGTCTCTTGAGAGCATGAGATACAAGTCACAAAAACAAGGTGTTTTTTTCACCCACTCTCTCTTCCCTTGTGTATTTTATTTGTCCATTTGTGAAGAAAACTCTCTCTCCTGTTTTTTAAAAGGTTTATTTGATATTATTTAAAGAGTTGTCACCTTCCATTTATTTCAAAGTAAGTTCTTGTTTCTGGGAAAAATAACATTTCAGTAATGAATCAACAACAGAGATGTTGATGCAAATCCTCAACAAGAGAACTTTTTAAGTGAGTGATCACTCTTGGGAAACCTGATAATGCAGAGCACTACCACAACAATGACGCATGTGCATTTCATGACAAAACAAGAACGAATCATTTTGTTTATTTCCTTGAATAAAACCGTCACTGTTTCATTGAGTGGCTGGACAGCGTTGTGCGTCTATAAGACGCAGAAGTTCACCCGTACAGTGTGTCTGTTTGTGTTAGGACACCAGAGAGACCGCTCTCCATCACGCCGTGCTCATGGAGGAGAAGAGCTCGCTGGCACTGGTGGACTTCCTCATTCAGAACAGGTCGGGACACGAACCGTCGCTTTTTGTACACACCACAAAGCTTTTCATTTATCAAGCATTTTATCCTCAACCTTTATTATGGCGAAATGAGAATCCCTGTATACGAAACATTGTGTGTTTCACAACAGCAACTGTCTGGAGAAGAGGACAGCGGAGGGCCACACGGCTCTGCACTACAGTGTCCTGTATCACAAGCCTGAGTCTCTCAAACTGCTGCTGAAGGGGAAAGCCGCCCTGCACACAGGTGCCCAGCACAACACGCTTACACACTTCTCACCAATACCATGTCCCAAGATGACTTTGCTGCCCCCAAATGTTAATGCTAGCAATATAGCACTATTGGGAAAGCGTTATTTGGTTGACAAACAAACTGTGAATTGCCATCACAAAGGCCAAAGTGCTGCTGCTATTGTTGACGTTCTTGCCAGGCACACTCGTACTAAATGCTCTATAGTGTGAGCACAACCATCGGATCACCACAAAGGCAATTTGACAAATGAGTTGTTTTGATCACCTATATCGGTATGGGCCTTTTATCAAATTGTTGATTTTCTGCCTCTCCTAGCAAACTCATCCGGAGAGACGGCCTTGGATATCGCACAGAGGCTGCAGCAGACGCAATCCATCGAGCTGGTGAGCAACTCCAACCTTGCATCTGACCCAGTGGTTCTCAAACTGTGGTACGCGTACCACTGGTGGTACCCGAAGCGCTATTTAGTGGTACGCAGAGGAATCCCCCCCCCAAAAAACAGTAAAGATATATATTTTTTTGGGAGACATCACAAACGTCATCTTACAACCGATTCCTTGCCCAGACTAATACCTTCTCTTTAGTCGTATCATTTTTTAATGATAATTAGGTTTTTTCAAAAAAGGATGTTGTTATACAATTGTTAATATGCCTCCTGCGTGAGCGGTAAGCGGCTGAATAGGGCTGCAGGCCTACACGACTGTATTTTGTTATATTTTATAACATCGGTCATAATGGTGGATACTTGGGGAGACAAATATTTTGCGAGGTGGTACGTGGTATAAAATAAAAAGTTTTAGAACCACTGCCTTAAGCAATTCAATACATCAAATCAAAATGATTGGTGAGGGGTTATGTGTAATGGAAGGAAGCAAGCCACTGTTTGAGTCTTGGGAGTCGAGGGAGGAAGGCGAGGGACCTGCCATCCTGAAACAAAAAAGGGGTGAACTCCAATGACCGGACACATTCCCCTTAAAATAACTTCCTGTGCTGAGAGGAGGATGAGCAGAGAACCCTATCCTCATTCGCCCCCTCATGTGTAACATTTACTGAACGGACCCGCTGTCCTTGTCAACCACACTGGCTGGAATGTCCTGGTTTATTGATTGAACATTGCAATGTTTAGTCTTGGATGTTCCTGTCTGAAATAGCATCTGATGTGCGTTTTCAAGAATTCTGGATTAGCAGTGAAGAAGCAGTGGTTTAAAAGTAGCCTTGAAGGTTTAATTTTCGTCACACTCTTTGTTAAAAGTTTTTAATTATGGGATGCCTGTGATTTCAGTTGGAGTTAGCCAAAAGTGGGAAGTTTAACTCCCAGATCCACGTGGAGTTCATCTGGGAGATCGATTCGTCTCAGGAGCTCTATGACAGTGAGGACGACCTGGATGACAGGGTAAAGACCTGCACTTGAACCAACAGCATTGGTTGACACCGACTCAAGATGAAACACAAAGATCCGGGCCAAAGATTCACTTTGGTCTTCAGTTCGCATTAAAACTTAGTATGTTTAGGGCTTCTACATGGTTAGTTAGCCACTCTAAACAGAGTGTAATTAGGGCTAGCTATAACAGAAGTTGAGTACTGCTCTTCAGGTCATGTGTTGTAGAAGGCTAGTTTTCCACCGTGCAGTATATCGACGCATGTACGCTTCTTATACTAAGCTGTACCTTATAATCTATCGCCTCACAATAATTGGCTGTACCTTGTTAGCATATGCTCTTACATTTACATTTACATACAGGGCATTTAGCAGACGATTTTATCCAAAGCGACTTACAACAGAGTACATTTGTCATAAGCAGGTGCAACAATATATTGCTCGGTACAGTAAGGATGTTCATAGAACCACGTGCAAAGCACTAACCATCGCTAGGTTAACCCAATCCCCGTATACAACAAAAACTACTCTTGAGTCCTTGATCATCACCATAGGGGTCACATGACTTAAAAGTGCACTATAGAATTCATATTTTAGCTTTGCCCCTTTCTTGCAAATATTACAAATATGACAAATATAACTGGTTGATGGAAACGCTCATATTAATACATGGCTGTACGACGTATAGTATACATGGATCACTCCCGTGTGCTAACGTCTTGGTTCTGTGCTCAGGCGAGCCCCAGGCTATCGCGGATCCATCGCTCCTCCGCTCCCACTGGTGGCGCCGCGCCGTCGACGCGCTGGAGCGGCGTGAACGGCGCCAGCAGGCCGTGTCAGACCTACGAGAACCTGGACTACCAGTACAAGACCTCCAGCCCGAGCAGCAGCGCACCCTCAGAGGTGTGCATGCCCCCGCCGCTGCCCATCAAATCCATCCAGAGAGGTGAGCTGAAGGCAGAGAGATGGGTGCCTAATGCTGTGTTCGTCATCCATTTTGAATGCGGTATTATAGTATGGCGTTGTGTTCCATAGCAGCCATTAGGGCTGTGCGATTAATCCAATTTTGATTGCGATTTCGATTTTTTTTTGTTGCGTCAAACGATCTCCAAATTTAATATTATCGAGGTGAAAAGATTTTTTTTAACCGTTTTATAGCTGGATAGGTATTCGGAAATTATTTCAAATTTGACCACTTTTGTATTTTTGTTCTCAGTTCTCATTTACAAAGGTTTTTTTTTTTCGAGAGAAATGCTGAATAAATGCGCCATGTTTTCAAACTCAAAAAGAATAGTTTGAATGATCGTGATCTCCATTTTGACCAACTCATATTCGTGACGATGGTTTCGTCCATAATCGAGCAGCCCTGCCTGCCGTCCTCCTTCAGCAACCACAGCCCATCTCCTCTCGGCCCCCTGCAGGTCGCTCCGACCCCCAGATCTCCTTCGCCCCCCCCGAGACGAGCCCCGGCCAGAGCCCCAGACACTCAGTCTACCAGAACGCCCCGGCCAGAGCCAGCCCCCCCTCGCCCGGCCACGACACCCAGGGGGGCCGCCCACCCAGGTCCCCCCAGGGTCAGGGTGTGGTGCTCCGGGGCCACAGGCAGACCATGTCCTGGGAGGGCCAGTCGGGGTCTCAGAACCACATCGGCCCCGTCAGGTGAGGAAACGGTGATACAATACCCTGTCGTTATAAACACACTGTAAGGGATTTAACCCGACCCGACAGTGCCCTCTGCTGGAGTTTTATAGAGTTCACTATTAACAAATGATTACAGAAGACCCATTTGAACCCCCCAACCCCCCAGGTTTTTTTTTACAAGTTTAACTCACCTTTTCAAGAACGCTTTCAGCACATAACGTCCTTCCCTTCGCTCCTCTCCCTCATTTGAACTATTCTTAGTCTTCAGTTTTTTAACTACCAAATTTTAACCAATTTTATCTTTTTACTTACATACGTTATTATTAAATATTTTTATTTTGTGGTCACTTTATTAAGCGACTTTGAGTATTTAGAAAAGCGCTATACAAAGCCGAATGTATTATTTTTTATTATTATGACTATTCTACAAGTGGCTTCAGTTAGCCCCT
>OOFH01113608.1:0-11239 GCA_900323355.1 Merlangius merlangus | reverse complement strand
GCTTGCGAGTCTAGTGACGTACAGTAGTGCAGTGCAGCCGGCAACATGGCACCCAAGCGGTACAAACGCTCGAAAGTGTGGTTACATTTCATATTTCGTATTCGATATTTCGTCAACGGGAGGAAATACTACCAATATGCAAAAACATTTGCGCACACAGCATGCGATAACTTTAAATGAATGTCGCGTTTTCGATACGCTCCGGACTCGGAGTGATTCTCAACCCAGCAGCAGCAGCAGGCTTAGCAGCAACGTTAGCGTGTCCTCCTCTGCTGTTAATACCGCAGGTAACAACACTGCCTATCATGTTAGCGCCATTTGCCCCGTCTGAGAGGGTGTTCTCCACAGCTGGAGACACCATAAGTCCCGAGAGATCACGCATTTTGCCTGAAAAAGCAGACATGCTCATTTTTCTGCAGAAGAATTGTTAATACGTCATTGCTGTAATAATGCACAGTTCAATTGAGTTTGACTGAATTCGTCACTGAATTACCTGGGACATATCTGTAGTCATTGCTGATCAAAAGTGATTTCAATAATATCAATAAAATCACATCCTAAATTATGTATTAATCTAATCTTACTCAAACATTACCAAAACCTCCCAACTCATGCCGAGCATCGCTAATTTGTGTCACACAATTGTGACACAGTTAGAGTGGACAGAACACGGATATTGTCGTTTCATTCTCAGTCTCCCGCCTGCCAACTGGGATGGGCTCAATCTTGCATATTGCGATTTAAAATTAAGTAAAAACCAACTTATTGCGGACGGCAGCACGCCGGACTGCAGTTCCCTACCAGGGTGAACAACGCTGTGGAGAATTGTGAACAAGATATGAAATAACTCATTCACATAAATAATTGGGTCAATTATTTTGTAAATTCTCTAAAAAATAAAAAGCATGGTTAAGGATTAGATTTTGCTTTCATTTTGCTATTCATATCACCGCAGAAATTCTTTCTCACAAAGCATTAAACTAGTATTTCTAGAGCTGACTAGCCACTTCAGCATTGACTAGTCAAATAGTCAAAACATCCCTTCCGTACTATTCATGCATCGTTTTCTATTAAAAGCAGTATGAGTATCTTGCACAGTTGTCCATGTCGGTACTGTGTGATTATAATGAAATTTCTCATCACTGCCTGTTTTGTAGTCATCTAGTGCTACCTACTCAAACACTAAAATATGGCTATTGGATGTATGACAAATGCCTTTGCAAATGTACTTTCAATTTGTGCTGTATGCTTCCCAGCTGTGTATTTCCCCTGTTAATAGTGCCTTACATCATGAAAAGAGGTCCGTTTTCTGCCTCATGTGCTCTGCATTTTATATGGGTCATTACTATAAAAACAATTTGAATAAGTCCATAAATGCTCCCTCACTCCATTATAGCAAATGCCTTCTTAGCCCTTAAGCAGTGTCTGAACTTGTCCACGAATCCCTCCTCATTTGCTAGCAACTTTGTTCGTAAATCAAGTAATCTTTTATCAGGGAAAATTTTACTCAACAGCCAGTACAAATTCAAAATTTAACTGGGATTTTTGTCCAGGTCCGTTTTCATAAAATGGACTCAATGAGACCTGTATCTAATTACTTTGCTGGCTACACTTCATATGATTGCTGCACTTCAATAGACACTACATCTCTGACAGTCAGAGATGTAGCGTGCTATTGTTTCCATTGGACAACGTGACGTATTAGTCTTGCGCAGTTGCCTTGTTTGTAACAATGGAAAGACATTTCTAGTAATGTGCCACATACTACTTTGTAATTAATAAGCCATAATTAATAATTTAGTTAGACAATATATTACTAAGACATTACAAATAGTAAAAAGTCTTGGACTTAATTTCAATGTTGCCAGATTCTGAACAAAACATTGTATAACATTTTCTGTTTGGGTGTTTATGGGATGTGGAAAGAAATTAAAAATATATACCTGGCAAACAGCTATCAAAGCTAAAACTGAAATTGTCAGGAATATATAGCTACATATTTACTTACAACCAGCCTTAACTTGCAGCCTGCCCTTAACAATAATAATAATTAATTCATTTTCCATAGTGCTTTTCAGTGACCCAAAGACGCTTACCGGTACATAAAACACAAAGAAGGAGATGAGAATCAGGGGGGACAAGCGGAAGACAGCACAACAGAGAACAGAAGCAAGGTGGAGTGTGACAGTAGATAGGGATAAGGGTGGTTATGGGTAGGGGAGGTCATAGGCTTGGGAAAAGAGGTAGGTCTTTAAACGGGATTTGAATATGGGAAGCGAGGGAGAGTCGCGGACAGGTTGGGGGAGAGAGTTCCAGAGTTGAAGTGCTGTTCTTGAGAAGGCTCTGTCACCGAATACAATTACAGCCTTCCACTGTTACCGCCACTGGCCTTGCAGGTCAAGATTGTTGCACAATAGCCACTTTGATTGAAGTTGCTGAGAGCAGGGAGGATGCAGCTCGCTGACTTTACACACCTAGGGCAAACCTGTCTTCGCCAGTTTACGCTACTTATGACAAAACGTATTCATTGGACATTACCACTCACTCAGAAGTGACAACAATAATGAGGACATATCTTATATTTTCCTTTTTATATAACAGGTTTGTGTCCAATAAAATGTGTGACAATGAGGGGAAGGAAATGGCTTACCGGGAGAACATGAAAACCTATGAAACAATAATCTCCCTGGAACAACAATGCAACTCTTGTATTGACTGCCTTGAAATCATTTTGACCATTAAAATGATCATAGACTGTGTGCACAACATACTACAAATGATTCAACATACCCTTCTATTTTAGGGTATCCATAGCCCAGCAGCTGTCAAAACAGCATTCATTCAATTGAAGATATCAGATCAGATAAGCCTATGCTCCCTAATCGCAAAATAGTACTACAATTCAAGGCCAAGGCAAACGAGAAAGCATTTCAGCAGCACTGCAACCCAAGCACTGACAATATTTGGCTTGCATGGGAGATGACTGAGTGGAACATGGGCTGAAATCCCACAACAAGATGGATAACAAAGCACTGCCAAAGTAATAACACTTTAGCAGGCATAGAGGCTGTGTTCTAGTCCATTTAGATATTTCATTAAAAAACAAACTTGTATTATAAATACAACCAGGTTTTCTTGGGAAGACCAAGAATCATACAGAATTCATTAAACTAAAGAGTTCCTTGTCAACATTTAGTACTATACGTAAAAAAAGAAAGCCAATATCAAGATGGAGAACTAAAAACAATGCTAAATTATATAAATCTTGTGACGTTTAGATAGAACACATTGTAATTAAGACCAGTGTATTGGATAATTGTAGGCAAATTTAGAGCAGCTTACGCCAAAGAAGAAAGATAAAGGTGGATCCTGTGATAACAAACCTGCACTTCACATTCACACGACCTATATGGAATCATCCAACTGGTTCACAGCCCCCAGCCCCTCTCCCCCCAGAGATGCTACAGATTGCCAGCTAGCTTTCAGCAGGTATGCTAAAAGGTTTCCTATTTTTTCATCACCTGATGTTTTGCCTTGGAGCATTGTATAGCCCACGTAATTCCCCTGCCATGAAGCAATCTCATGTTTGGGCCTCTTAGCAAACATTGTAAAACCTGCATTCTTTCCACACGGTTTCTTAGTTACCCGGTTTTGTGTTGGAGCAAACTTATTACAAGGTATATAATGGCTCAAATCCTCATAAAAATAATTTGGCCATAGATATATATCCAGACCTTTAACTGATATTAAAACTTTATCGACACAATACACTACAAAACGATTAAACATTAACCTTCATTCCTTTCAATGAGTGACTTCTATTGGACCAGCGTTTTCACAAAGTCCTAAATAACAATAATACTGTGAGTGAAACAAATGACATATACTTGGCATGATACAGCTTTTGCCTGTGTGATGAAGTGAGAATTACAGCAATTGTTCACTTGCAAAAAAGTTATTAAGTATGCATTCACAAGTAGAGGAAAGGAGAATTGCTGTGAACCACTTTTCAGGTAGGATTCAGCTTCAGATTTGTTAAAACTGTTATTGTGTGGTTTTTCAGTTTCAACAGCTTGGCACCGACTTGTGCGACGTCACCCTTAAGCAGACTGTTGTTGTACACTAGTCCACTTTCCTTGAAAACCTCAGGCAGATATATATATATTTATTTTCAGGCAGCGTACGCAAAGATTTAAAAATGTAGAAATGGTTCATAGATTTTCAACACAAAAGATAAAGAAATGTTTCCAAGAAAGGCTAAGGCGGCTTTAGTGAACCTTTCATTCTTACAAAATTGCAGAGATGGTAACACAAGAAAACACTGAATGTATGTTTCCCAAGTTAATGAGTTCAATTTTCTAGGTGAGGTTCAGCATATTGTTGAAACTATTGGCATTTGTATCCAATAGTTTGTTGCATGGGCCATCAAATTTAGCGTATACTGCAAACTAGAGGATGGTTGTAATGTATACTTCATCATAGTAGGGGCATGCATATTTCACCATTTATTCAAACTACAGCTTAAATTCAAACTACAGCTTAAATTCAAACTAAATATTCCTACACTAGCAAGTGTTAACAGCATGATTTATCTGTACTGAACAGTAGAGCCTCAAACTGGCGTTGCCAAATTTGTTTGTGAGTCGTGCGACCTTGCAAAGTAAGCAGTAGACAAACACCTTCAGCAAGCCAGTTAAGTCATCAGTTCACCAACCATAATAAGTTAAAGGTCCAATGGCATGCTACCTTATGGATGCTTTTAAATAGGTGTTATTGGGCCCCTAACACAGTACTTGAAGTTGTTCAAGAAATTCAGCTTTGGTGCAGAATTACAGCCATTACGAGCCAGTCCCACAATGAGCTTCCCACAAACATGCCGTTTTTTAGAGGCGGGTCAAAGTGGAGGGGATGTGGCCCTGAGCAGCTTGCGGCCATGGTACCATGTGATCGTGGTTACATGGATGTATCGCAATGGCGAGGCGCCACAATGGCAACAGTTTTTTGGCCTTGTTCTTTAAATATTCTAGAACACTCCGGGTGCTCCGGCGGGAGTCCTGGAGCTCTTTATCTGAATAATATCATATTATACATAGATATCTATATCATATCATATATATTATCAGCTGTGCTCGCCTCCAGACGATATTATGAATCTCAAACGACTGCGTCGGGTTCTCCGACGTCTCTGGTTCTTCCACTTCAAATCTGACGTAGACTGAACCGCGACATGGCGGAGAAAGTTATTGTTGCCCGCGATTGTCTCCTGCCGGAGCCCTGCTGCCCGCTGTCGAGGCACCACCGCTTCGGGAGCGGGGCTCAAGCGGGAGACAATCTCAGGCAACAATACCTTTCTCCTTCAAGCACGGTTCATGTACAGGGAGTCAAAGCCAAAGTTCCTTTCCCCTCCAATTCCTTCTCAACCATGGCTGAGATATCCCCCAATACGAGTCTCGTTGTGGAAATACCAGAGACGTCAACAGAACCCGACGTGTTATGCGCCATAACACCAACAGCAGAACAGTTATCCAAATAACAAAGAATGCTAATGCTCGTTTTACACCTAACGCCATTTTTAGCTACTGGGGGACCATAGGCAGGCTAGAGGAACTCATTAATGTTAGAAAACATCATGAAGTAAAAATGTTCACGCATGGGACCTTTAACTAAAGGAACACGTTTGACAATGTGCCCCTGTTAGACACCCAACTGCCCATCAATCATTCAATTTTGTCTTGTTGGAGATATATTATGGCAGAGAACATTTAAGAAGTAGGATTATGCTACAGAGATAACATGATAGCTTCTCCATATGGGTGTCTGTACCTTCAGCGATCTGCAAAACGATTTTACTCTTTGTTCAATTGTGGGATCATTTTTAATCTATATCTATTTATGACAATTTAAATGAATGTCAATATATGCAAACAGAGCCACTCTGCTTATCCCTGTATTCAACTGAAATGAACTTTCTGCCAAATACTTGCTAGAGCCGGGCACTTAGTCAGTTAATCTAGCAAATAATATATAGATGATAATGTACATTACTAGCCTGCACTAAGCAGATACCAATACTGTATTAATAAATATGTACAATGTTGCAGATAACAGAAAAAACTGTCTGGTATCCAATTTTACAGACTTACCAAGATAGGCATCTTGTTTGACATACAGTAGTTTGCGTTTTGCGGAATATATTCAATAGCATTGGGGAAATGGCAGTACCCGTCATTTACACAAACGATAAAAACAACAATGACAACCTGGACAGACCCTTGAAGAAGTCCTATTCTCTAATTCAGATTACAAACTGCCATGAGAGGTACGGTTTACATGTCTGTGAAAATATGTAAAAGAGCACCATATTATGAGAGGAGCAAAAAAGCTGGACAAAATTAGCAGCTGGTACTGTACAAAGCAGTATTTTGACATTTTAGGAAGAAATTGCATTTTTAATAGTGGAATTAAATGTGTAGGCTATAATGTTCCAGGAGCTTTTGCTCAAACACTTGGTTGTTTATTGTTAAGCCATTGGACACATATGAATACGGTATTATTGTTTGTGGAGTCATACATTTTGCCATTTACCATTACAGTTTTTTTTATAATATAATGCATCTATAAAACGGCTGATTAGTACATCTAGAGCAATATATCAAACATATTCAGTGATGTCTGCTAGAAATGTGCAGGTGTTACAGAAGACATCCCCAATTGGAAAAGAAGGCCATGTTGGAATAGTATTCAGGACACTTGATTTTTTCATCTACAGTGAGTCCCCATGAGAAAGTTGCATTGCCATTTTCATTAGCCTCTTGGGAATTATCAATGTGGAGTGGAGATAATTACAATGACTTTGTTAACATCATGTAAGTGGTGAGAAAAAAGCTGCTGGATATCTATCACAGTGAACAATTAGAGGCTATTTGGCAGACTGATCCGGGGGGTTATAATAAATAAACACCAATCAATCATTTCTCAGCGAATGTAGTTCTAACTTGATTATTTGGCAGGGTCAAACATTGGCACAGGTATAAGTCATTGTATATTGTAATTTGTACAACCATATTGGTGTCTATATAATTGTAACCTTTAATATATAGGCTCTTCCTGGTGTGTTTTCTGTGATGTCTGATCGACTATATTGGAGTTTTCGGTAGGATAACGTTAATTAACTTAGGATACTTAGTGTTTGTAGTGGTTGATCACTGTCATTGACTCCCCAACTATGTGACAACAACAAAACTAACAAGTTTGATCAAAGACTGACTGTTATAAAGACCTAACCCTAACGGCCAACCGTCAGTTCTATGACCCTGCAATGGTACGTGTTACATATATGCATGCCAATTGTTCACTGATAACGTTTTGACATCTAATATAAACGTTTATAATTGACGAACTGTATAGCTGCAGACAAGTTGTTTTGTTCAATGGGGTTATCGATTCGACTGTCTTGCCGTTAAGTGTGGTTTAAACCAAGTGTTGCAAATATGCCAGAGTTGAATACTTTCACAAATTCACATAACCATCTTAGGTTAAACTTCAAGTATTCATTAGCTACTGTGGCTAACTTAGCATGATAGGCGCTAGCTAGCTAGTATATGAGACAATGAGCTCCCAGTGCAGGCACGCTAGCTCGCTGCTCCATGCTGTGACGGTTAGAGTTTGTTACAGCTAGCCAGCTCGCTTTGCACGCAACGTTAGTAGCGTGCTAGCGACTTTTAGCATTATCAATAATAAGAATACGTTAAGAAACTTACCGATTTACCAAGCCACTTCTAATCCAAGCCCACGTTGGCCCATGATGGTGAATATTCCATACAATAACTAGTCGGTGTATTACACTAAATCTACAGCAACCAAAAATGAAAAACAAGGCACCAGAGACCAGTGGCAATGCACTCCCCAAGACATCCAACACAAGAGAGGAGGGGAGGCCAGCGATTCACTGGACTTCTGCCATCACACTTCGAGATACCGTTCCAAATTGAAAACAACGACTCGACAGGGCATTTTACCAAAACGCGTTAAAATCATACAGATTTTAAGCTTCGCGTGTTATCTCCTCGAAATTAATCCAATAGCGAATAGCTTTCCATCCAGGTTAATTCCTTGGTAATTTGTGTTTCTGGATGTACGCCGCGGCGGTTCTTCGTATCCCCCCCAAAGCTGGAGAATGATACAATGTAACCAACAAGCAGCTCGAGCTGCTGGTGGGAAATCCAGGACTGTTGCTCCACTCGGAATGAACTGTCACTCGAAAGCATCGCGCTAAAGATATGGAACTGGATTCGTAATAATAAAGGATTGAGCTTTCTGATCAACGTGCAAACATTATTTGCATGCAGTTCAACAACCCGCGCAAATTGTAAAACGTAAGATGTAATGTAAGACATTTCAAATATAAGAAGTTATATACATCAAGGTTAAATACTTTTAAACATTCAAACAAGTACAATTGTTGCAATTTTAAGGGAAATGTACATAAAAATAATTGGAAATCCGGAAATGGCATACCCCTACAAGGTCTTCCGGTAAACTATGAATAAATCTCCCTATTTCTATTGTGGATATAATTTATTTTAATTTGTACCTGTCATTGCAGGAATATTCTAACATTTTCGGCACATGTTTTAAATCCATAACGATATTCTATGTTTGACAATCAGTAGTGTAATATGTATATTTCTCATGTACATGGTTAATTAACTACTGAAATGGCTCTTTTGAGAATACCAGGGCCCATGTATTAAAAACTTGAATCTACACCCTCGTACTTTCCCTTCACCACTTCCCTTTTGAGGTTAGTAGGCCCAGTAATTTGCATATCATTGCATACTGAAAAGAGATGTGTTCTGTGAGCAACATCCCAAATTGTACTCCTATGTGTACATCGCCGAATTCAATGTCAGGGGAGAATGGGTTCTTGAAGTCGCTGGGTTTATGGCAGGTTCACAAGAAAATCTGAGAAATCAAACAAAACCTATAACTGTGATAAATCATCATGATCATTTTATAACAGCCATATCCAATAAAACAACGACATGAGAGAATTCTGCTAAAGATTTATTAAACTGAAGAACATGTTGACAAACAACAAATCCCCTTCTACTGTTTTCTCAGGAAAACAGATAAATAAAGGAAAAGGGGAGCCAGAGATGTGTCAGGATTCCATTTCACAGGCAGCTACAGTGAACCTTTCATGTTTACCAGCTTCAAACACCGTTGAGGCTTTAAGTCCTTGTCTCTCTCTGTGCGCTGGTTTCCCCGGCAACAAGAATATGATAATGTTGCCTTTGACATGACAGAAGGAATCATCTCGCTAACAAACAGAGACAACAGGCACAGAGAGGGCTGCAGGAGAGAGAGAGAGAGAGAGAGAGAGAGAGAGAGAGAGAGAGAGAGAGAGGGAGAGAGAGAGAAAAAATGAAGGATGAGGGGGGGGAATTAATGGACTCTTTTTCACAGAGGGAAAGCAGCAGCCAGTCAGCATCCAACGGCCTCCATTTTCCTCCGGTGTCTCTCTATGCATTCCTGCTGGCAGGCATACTCACGCCTTCTCCCCCGGGATGAAACAGTCTTCATTGGCAGGCTAAGTAACCGTCAGAAGGCAGTTGGAAACGGAGAGGAGAGATTCTTCTGATGTCTACTGTCCTCCAAGGCAAAGGCACTGAACCGAACAGGCTGTGGCTGTGTGCCACCGCCAGTCCCGCCTAAAATGAAGGGCATGTGCATCGACAGCATGCGTTTCCCCAGCACGTATAAAAGTAAAAATAATCATTCGGCCACGCGCAGCCACACAGGGGCTGACGGGATGTATGTGTGTATGTGTGATGCACGTATTACCATATTAAAGGCGCTACATTAAAGAATTTGTACTAAAAAGATTGCAGCCCTTGGCTCCCCAGAAGGAAGTAAGGTTCTATTGGTTCATGTTTTAACAGAAGTGTGATCTTTAACCCACAGAACAATACAATATGACCGGTGATGTGAAACCCTTCTAAAGAGGTGTGAAAAGTGAATTCATTATTGATATAGTAACATATGGGGTGTCTACGGTATGTGGAAATGTCAATCAGATATATCCAAGCTGAAAACTGTTAAGCCAAAGAACTGCAACAGTCAATTGCAATATTACACAGCACTGTTTACCAGGATATGCATTATTCTATTTAAATGTATGATTTTACTGGTTTGAAGTTTATTCAAACCAGTTTAACCAGAATGTAACAGTAACGCTAATGTCTCAATTATGAATGACTCTTTTATAACTACATACTGTATATACACAAAGGTGCATCTCGATAAATTATAATTTTGTGGAAAAGTTAATTAATTTCATTACAAAAAGTGAAACTCCTGTATTATATAGATTTATTACACCCAAAGTGAAATATTTCAAGTCTTTATTGTATTAATCTTGAAGATATTTTTTAATATTACATAACAGTAAAAAAAAATTACAGAAATGTCGGCCTTATGTATATGCACTCAGTACTTGGTTTGGGTTCCTTTTGCTTGAATTACTGTATGAATGCAGCGTGGCATGGAGTCGAGCCTTTGCCCCTGCTGAGGTGTTATGGAAGCCCAGGTTGCTTTGATAGCGGCCTTCAGCTCATCTTTATTGTTGGGTATCGTGTCTCTCATCTTACTCTTGACCCACACACACACCACACAAAATACTCCATACCGTTTCTAGGGAGTTCAGTTCAGGTGAGATTGCTGGCAAATCGAGCAGTAATCCCATGGTCACTGAACCAGATATTGGTACTTTGGGAAGTGTGGGAAAGTCCTACTGAAAAACAAAACCAGCCTCTCCATAAACCTGCAGAAGGAAGCATGAAGCGCTCTAAAACTTCCTGGTAGATGGCTGTGTTGACTTTGGACTTGATAGCACAGTGGACCAACACCAGAAGATGACATGGCTCCCGAAATCATCAGTGACTGTGGAAACTTCACACTAGACCTCAAGCAACTTGGATTCTGTACATCTCCATTCTTCCTCCAGACTCTGGGACCTTGATTTCATAATGAAATGAGCGACAGACCAGTTATTTGTCTCCTTAGCCCAGGTAAGACACTTCTGACATTGTCTCTTGTTCAGGAGTGGCTTGAAACGAGGAATGCGACAGTTGTAGTAGCCCGTGTCCTGGATACGTCTGTGCATGGTGGCTGTTGATGCACTTTCTCCCGCCTCAGTCCACTCCTTCTGAAGCTCCCCCACGTTTTAATAGCCTTT
>OOFH01113606.1:0-11315 GCA_900323355.1 Merlangius merlangus | reverse complement strand
AGAGAGATGCGTCTTTGCTCCACCTCTTCAGTGTCTCTGCTCCCATCTGAATGGCTGGCCCCTCTCCATGCCTGGCCCTGCTAAATGACGTCCAACTGGCTCAACCGCCTGCCTGTCTGCTTGAAACCGACCGTATCCAGCCGCTCCAGCCTGTTCCATGCACAGCTACACCCACACAACTCATCAACACCTCCCTCCCTCCTTCTCTCTCTCCCTCTCTCTCTCTCTCTCTCTCTCTCTCTCTCTCTCTCTCTCTCTCTCGCTCTCGCTCTCTCTCTGACAGACAAGTCTATTAAATCACATACACGACTCAATCTAGGACCCAGTTAGAGGGTGAGAGAGAGACAGAGAGAAAGAAAAAAAAACCCTGCGTTTGAAAGGGATGGGGTGGATGGATTGGGGGGGTGGTTGTGTGTGTGCATCTGTCTTCACGTGTGTGCGTGCATTGGAGTTGTTCTTTTTTTTCAATCTGACCACAGAACCTGTTAGCTCACTGTTTGCTTCCTCTTAGAGCACACACACACACACACACACACACACACACAACGCATCACACCACACAATTGATAGTGAGGCAGATACAGGTAGAAGTGTCTTGATGTTAGAGTTGCATTAGATACGTTGTCTGGGGAAACTCTCACCCGGTTGAATTGCCGCGCAACAAACCATTTGGAGTCTTTTGGAGATGTGCCTTCAATGAGAAGGAGTAGAGTTCAACTTTGGGGAATTTTCCTGGCATAGCTGGAGGACACAAGGTGCCTTTTGGGCTAGTCATGGAGGAGCAGGCCATGGTACTCAGGCGCCTCCTGGTTAATCTGGAGAACAAGGAGGCACAAGAGGATTCGGAAGACGGACTTGCTGAGGAGTTCTCGGTGAGTCTCTCGCCATGTCCGTTATCGTTGAACAGCCTCGTGGTGCTTCCATTTTAGTAGCTAGTTCCTGAAATACACATAAATGGTGTTTGTCAGTGTGTCGCATAGCTGATATCACTGAGCTGTGTTACGGTCTGCCCTCAATAAGTCGACAGTTCCAACAACTGGGCCTTTTATGGTAACAAATCTGCGTTGCACACAACGAGAACACTGCAAAATGAAAATGAAAACTTCAGCGTTTGAGTATGCAACTCTTCACATTGGCAGAGATGTTGAGAAGTAGGTCCAGTGTGTTTGCAAGTCAAGTCATGCTGTGACACTTTGATTGCTTCCTCTTTAGATGAATGCATCAGGCATTCGAGGAAGGACTGTAGGCAAATGCATTGAAACTGGTGTCAAAAGCAACTGTCACCATGAGAGTTGCGTGCATATAGCAGCGCATGCCACGCAAAAGTTAAATAAACTCAAAGGTCTTGTGGTGCTGGATGACATCAGCGGGGATCCATCTCCACGACGATCCTCCTTGGAACCAGCCACATGTCGCTGTCATGATTCTGTCCTTAGGACCATCCCCGGGGGTTGGGGGGGACAACAAACCCATTACATCACTTCCTGTTAGAACAAAAAGCACTCTGTGGTGTCAGTGCCACAGATAGTCTGACAGGCCTTTTACAAGCTGCTCTAGAGCTGAGAGATCGGAATAACTTGGAACAAAAGGGCCTGTGTGTTTGGATAAAATAAGAGGAAGAGAAAGAGAGACAGATAGCGAGAATCAGGCAAGGCTGTGTTGTGTTCCGAGAGTTTTGCACTCCCTGGCATGTCATTGGTGGATGCATGTGCTGTCAAAACTGTTTGGAAGTCAGAAAGGTGACTCAGGGTTTGTACGGCTCAGCCAGAAGTGCAGGGCATGAGTAACTGGCATTGCATGAGTCCTGGTCTCTGCCACAAAGCACATTTTGAAATGCACCGCTCGCCGCAGCCCACGACAAACCAATTTTTTTTGTATGTGAACTGTAAATATTTCAAGAGAATAATGAGCAGCTCTTCCTATCATTTGACTCATGTGTCTAGTGTTTAAGCAATAAACCCACAACAGAACGCTGTCTTATGAATCATAATAAGGACACAAATGGTGATGTTGAAACTTGCACAGTATGTCCTGGATTTTGTTCAAGATCAAACATTTGTAAGGTTTGTATCGGGTAGTACAAATTCGGAGAAATGAAATGCTTGATGGAATTTGAAAGTCTCGCTGTGGATCCACAGGGAATACCCGTCTTGTATTCTCAAGCAGAAGTCGGCAGTGGCAATGAAAGTTATTGGCATTCGTTTGTGTTTCCAGAGGTTGAAAATGCAGTCCATCCAGTACCGCAACGACAACACCTTCCCGAGCAAGGCGGCGGTGATTAAGGACAACGTCAAGAAGAACCGATACAAGGACATTGTTCCCTGTGAGAAAACTCGTTCAACGCTCTCACTGGGCGAGCTGGTGTATTCAATATTATATCTAACTATGAATCCCTATTGTACAATAATAATTATACTTCATTGAGCCAGTGATTTAGATTAAATATATATATATACCATTAACAGGACATACAGTAAAACCATAGAATACATGTACATGTATTCTATGGTAGGATACATTCAGTATGTTTAAAAGACAGTTTCTTAAATTCTATCATAAAATGTATTTACTTCAATTTGACCCAGGAGCAATGTGAAAGGGGTCATATTATATATTGCAAATTATGTTCGGTGATTATTACCACAACATCAAATTAGTAACAAATCGATATTATTAGGTGGTATCAATATAAAATAAAATTTAAAAAAAAAAGAAAAGACTATATAAATGTGTTTCCCACCCCCTCAGTCGATCACACAAGAGTAAAACTCTCCCTGAACACCAGCAAAAAGGATGAAGACTACATCAACGCTAGCTTCATCAAGGTAGTGTCATCCTTCCAACAATATGCTGTTATGTGCATGTTTCTTATTACAAGTTCAACATTTCTCTAGAGCTGCATTCAGCAAATTCTGCTCGCCCCACATTATTTTGATTGAAGGGCACCCATTTTACTACTAGGTGTAAATTGACTAGATATTACAAGCCATTTCAAAATCTGCCTTGCCATGTGACATGGTGACATCACAATTGTCAGGGTTTTCACCGAGATGTATGATGTATAGATAAGACCAGTACCAGTTGGTCCATTCCACTGGGTAGGCTGGTAGAGTGATCTATCCATCATACATCTCATACATCAAATGTCTTGTCATGTCTAATCAAGCTCACATCTGGCAGTAAAATAGGGGCTCTTTAAATTGTGACTTGATTGAGACTTATTGTTATCATGCATTCAAATCTACAGCACTGGCCAGCAGACAAACAAGTCCAAATAACTCTGACCACAAAGCGAGGCCAGCAGAACCGGCCGAGTGCAGCTTTAAGTTTGCAATAAATATGTGGTATTTTATGACATCGGTCGATACTGAGGGTCATCTTTTTGTCCATCTAAAGGGGGTCTGGGACTCCAGAGCATACATTGCTACTCAAGGTCCTCTTCCTCATACGGTGCTGGACTTCTTGAGGATGATCTGGGAGTACAAAGTAGAGGTGAGACCGGACCTATACTAGGACCATTAGAATCCTACTGCACTGACTCTCATTAACATTGAACATTGTTTGTCCCTGTGCTGTCATTGTCTTCATCCTTTCACATATTATTTGTCCAGCACCTTACAGATGTTTCCTGATTGATTTGTGTCAATGTAGTGACTGAACACTGTTTTTGAAAACATTGGGCTAGGCGTTTGCTGATGTTATAGGCATGTTGTATGTTGCATCTCTCATAGTCTTGTTTCATGCTAGGTCGTAGTGATGGCCTGTCGGGAGTTTGAGATGGGGAGGGTAAGTCTCTTTCATCGACTTCATCACATTCAACTCTCTCCCGCTTTCTTTCTGTCAAACTGCAGAGTAGAAGTGTGCATAGACAGCTTGACAGCATAGTATACGTGTCAGGCTTAATTACCCACACAATTAAAAAATGAAATAGCTACCAGCCCAAACCAGTTTTGAACCTCACAGATGAGAGCGAAGATAGACAAACAACTTTCAGATGCTATGCAACAATAGATACAGACTCAAGATTAAGAGCATGTCCATTTCTTCAGAGGTTCAGTTAGAGCACATGTCCATAGGAAAGGCGGGCCAGGTCACATTAAAATAGAGCATGGCTTCCTGTTGATAAGTAGCAGGTCAGACCTTCTCCATCAGCCCACCGCCAACCGCTCTCAGTTGAGTATATATGTCATTTGTAAACATACAAATAAATATATATATAGTATCACTCCAAAACTAAAAAGAAATTCAAACCATACCGGAAAAAATAAAACTTAAATTATAATTTGAGAATAGATTAAAAAAGATGAAGGATTACAGTAAAGATAAGAAAAAAAAAAGTAAACCTTGAAGGGTAATAAAAAGTTCTTGACATAAGGGTAATTCCAATTGTACCATATTACAATTTCCAAGTCACAAACAAGTTACAAGAACTAACAAATAATAGTTTGAGGTGTATTGCATTGCTTTCAGTTGAAACTCTGATATTTCCCAGAAAAAGTGTGAGCGCTACTGGCCAGCGACACAAGCAGAACAGTTTGTCTGTGGGCCTTTCACAATTGACTGTGTGAGTACTTCTTTAACATCACTTCCTTTTTTGACTAACTTCTCTAAGCACCCTTCCCCTTGAGCGATGTCACTGGCTGATGATAAACTCCTGGGGGAACCACCAATAATAAGGACATTTCAATATGAACCTACGATAGTGTTTGCTGATTAATACAAAATGAATGCCAATGTTGAATCCAAATAATATGTGCATTGCTTTTTTACCCATGCTGACTTGTACAGTATATTCTGTTCTATTTATTACATAAATCTCAACTACCTTCTTATGTTCAGGATTACGAGGAAAATAAAGGGGACTATCAGGCAAGAAAATTAAGGATTACCTATCAAAATGTAAGTAAAGTAATATAATATTTTATAGGATGTTATATCACATCACATAATCCCAAATAATCCTGTTGTGCTGTGGGTTTTTGTTGTAGCCGACAATAGAATATATCATATATTCAATGATTGCCGCATACATTCTGTTTATGCACACTCACTAGTAACTGAGAGTTTAACATGTGAGCTTTTATCAGACCTTGAATTGAAGCAGATGTGGACCACAGCGTTACTGTTTGCTTCCTCAGTGTAGTCGGGTGCTGCATCAGCTGCACTACTACAACTGGCCTGACCACGGCGTGCCCGACTCCATCCCCCCCATCCTGGAGATGCTGCAGGAGATGCGGATATGCCAGGATCACGATGACGTACCTATTGTCATTCACTGCAGGTGACCGCTTCTCTATCAACATGTGCTCTCTCCTAGTGTCCTCTGCTGTCTGCTCCATCTTTTCTCTTCTCATCTCTTCTCCTCTCTTCGGCTTAACAACTTTAGATCTAGATTAAGGCCCTGAAAGGGTTGGAGAACCAACCGACTTTGAGTGTGACGCAGGAAGTCTGTTGTTGGGTGTTTGAGCCTACAGCCTATAGCCCACTCGGAGGAAAAGCATACACACGCCATTTCCCCCACAGCCAGTTTCACAGTACAGCTGTGGCTGGCTATTTGGCGTCTGTATGAAAGACTTTCTCACACTCTTATGTGATGCCCCATTATCTCAAAGCACTACAACACACATCTGAGAAAGCTTGCCTTAGCAACAAGCACTGAGCAACCAGTGAAACAACTAAAACTAAGGCTTTGTAGTGGATATAACTGGTCATGATGATCTAGATAGTCACAATTATTTTTTAAAGAAAGCTTTCCATAAAATGTCAAGTGGAATTTCCGCACCTCTTTGAGGGATGAGTTGGTATGTAACCCTGTAACCCTGGCAACAGGCTCCACCCAAAAGTCAGTCAGTCACTCCACAGTATGAGTTAAGGCTTTCCTCTGAATGCTGTTCACGACACAGTCAGAAAAAAATTGAGTTATTTTTTAAACATAGATAAACAACATAGATAAAAAAAAGAAGGTGTTATTTCAGCAGGCAGACATGGATACAGACTAAAGATTAAGAGTAGGTCAAGAAATCACAAATAATGCAATTATTCCATTTCTTTAGAGATTCAGAAATAGCACATGTCTATAGGTAAGGAGGGCAAGGTCACAATAAAATAGACTCAGAGCATTGCGCCCTGTCTGCAGCAGTCCTTCTCCACCAATAGCTCACCACCACCAACCACTCTCAGTTGAGTATGCATGTATTTTGTTTTGACTGTGTTAACAATAGTCAAAAACTAAATATCTTTAAACAGAACTAAAGACAAAAGTTTCCCTCCCTCACTGCTCCTTCCCTTACTTTCCACACTTTTTAAACAGATATTCTCGCAGAGCATTACATTTATTAATAGCTGATGAATGGCTTCCATTTCTTACAATTTATACACAAATAATAGCTCTTAGCTAATCTTAGCTACAGCACCTTTTCAACTTTTAAATGATTTCAAATATCAGCATATGTCGAAACCCAAGCCCAAAAATAGCTTGGTGTGTTTTTGTATAGGATTCTAAGTGCACTGAGTTGGATGCCTAAATATATCCAGATGAACGTTGGATGTGATATTAATGGCGGCGATGATGATGATTATTATTGTTGTTGTTGATGTTGTGGTTATTATAATACCAGGCAAACCAGACCTGTTGCTGTAGGCCCTTGACCTAATGTATTGAATATGGACGTGTGTGTGCATGCTGCAGTGCTGGCTGTGGGCGAACAGGAGCGCTGTGTGTCATCGATTACACCTGGAACCTTGTGAAGAGACAGGTAACCCCTCGCGCTTCGTTTCGCAACATCCATCTTATCTCGCCGCTCACATCTTGACAGTTATGGACTTGTACATTTCTCCCTGTTTGCAGACGCTCCCGCCAGACTTCAGCATCTACAATCTCGTCCAACACATGCGCACGCAGAGGCCCTCTGTGGTTCAGACTAAGGTGGCAGTCGCTTTTTTCTGTCTTTTACTTCCTCTTATTAGAAGAAACAACGGTTTAGATAAAAACATCCTTCATTACAGCACCTGTTTTTATGGGATCAGTTTTAAAGGTAATTTGCTTCATTTTTTCCCCCGTTATGTCTTTATTGTAAATATTTTCTTATGTTTGGTAAATTAGGAGCAATATGAGCTGGTCTACAAAACAGTCAAGTTCCTGTTTGAGAGATATTTGCAGTCGTTCGATTCAATGGCCTGTGAAAACAAGGTAAGCATGGAAGGGAAATTTTAAATAGGCAAATGTTACAGTTTCTCAAGATCCTGCCTGTCAATACTGTATTCATTATTCTTTGCTTTGATTACTTAAATACATCCACTCACAAAGAGGCCCAGAGGAGTGGGTTCACAGTCTATAATGGGGTGCTTTGAATTTAAATAATATAAGAAAATGCATAACCAAATGTGGTAAATCAAGTCAACCAACTCTTGTTGTCTGTTATTGCTTTAGGAGCTTGAAATAATATCATTAATTCAATTGGAGTGATGATTAAGTTAATGCTTACCAGTCGTACATTGCATAGAGCCAAGGCCTGCTTCGTGAGAACATGGTTTGTGAATGTGATTCCCCTTGAGCTAACCATCTTGTGGTTGAACGACGGGCTGCAGGTGCAGCCAGCCCCTTTCCCCAGCCCAGCCAACGAGAAATCAGACGTGAGCCAAGAGTCAGAATCTGACTTAAAGCCAGCCTCACAGTGTCTGCTGGATCCAGAGCCACAGGATACAAGGTGAAGAACTAAGACCACACTTATGCCATATGCGATATTCTACTGTATCACAAAACATAATTTCCATTTAATCTTGAATTTATTGTTTGTATTTATTATTATTTAATTATTATCATTTTGTATATATTTACTTTGATCATGTTTTCACCAACATTTGAACCTTGCATCCAGGTTGACGCTAACGGGGGAGCAGGTGCTTGGACCCGCTCAGCTCGGGCCTTCAGCACAGGAGAGGGTTTCATCACATTCCAGCAGAGATGACTACCACTGGAGGGAAGGAGAAGAGGAAGAAGAACAACAACAACAACAACAACAACAACAACCACAACCACAACCACCCCACCACCAACGACATCCCCCACCACTTGAACTTTTACCGAGAAGCCCTGAGGTTGTGACCCCGGCCCAGGTGCAAGACCACGTGGGCCACGGCCTGGGACTTATAAGCAGAGCAAGAGAGGAAGAGAGGCATGAGCCAGAGGACAGCGAACCGCCACCCAAACCCACCCTGCTTCGCCTGGCCACCGCCTGCCTGACAGTGGAGGACCCCTACTTTGGAAGCCCGAACAGAACCTCTTTTCTGGCAGAGCCACCCGAGTATTTGATGGAAGACTTGGTCAGCTGCCACACCCCGACTTTAGCCCTGAACGACCTCGACCTCCCCTGCTCCGGTAACCTCTCGTCTGCTTTCACTCATCACCTCCTCATCACCTCCTCGTTGTAGGGTTAGGGTTAGGGTTACCGTCTTGTAAAAATAAGTTGTGTTCTGAGAGGTTGGGCTTTGTTTTTCTTGGTGTGACTGGAGGTGTTTTTTGTGCTTGACGATGATCCAGGTTGGTGCGATAGTAAGGTACTTAATGATTACAACATTTACTCAAAATTTAAAAGATCAGGTCACTCAGGTTTTATTCCTGAGTAAATTTATATCATGAATTTTGTTTGTTTTGTGGTCTTGCTATTGCTGTTTGGTAATGTTTCTTGTGAGTTTTAAACAGTTCTCTCTATGTATTTATATTAACATCCTATTTACACAACCAGGCATACAATATAAACACACACAGGCTGTATCTTTGTGCTGTTGTTAACAGGCTTGTGATTACTGTTCTTCTTTTGCAGCAGGTCATTCGATGCAGGTCATCATCCCCCCAAATGCTGCTGCTCTGGCCATAAGTGAAATGGGAGGTGAGAAAAATGGGCAGCTATAGCTTCACTTTAACCATTACAAACTCCATTTAATAAGACTGCACAATTTTGAACTATGGCGATAAGTGCTGATAAGAGCTGCTCTTCTCTCAAGGCACAGGGAGCCCCCCCTCACCTGTCCCCCCACTCCCAGAACGAACCCCAGAATCCTATGAGTTGGCCCAAGATGAAGGTAGGTGGGAACACACTGTGGCCTTCACGCCATCCCCCAAGACATTGCTTAAGGCACACCAGTATAAAAATATATAAATAAATACATTGAAATCATAATGAATGATGCATTGAGTGTAAATATGAAGGCTATGGTTCGTCTCTCAGCCCTCCTTGAGCAGTCTACCTCCGGCCGCCCGGTAGGTCAGAACAGAGTGGGCTTGTCCTCGGAGTGGTCCTGTGATTCATTGAAGCCCCCTGCCACTCAACATGTGGTCAAATCCTGGACCAGGAGCAAGGTCAGTTCTTTGCATCGCTGTGCATGCCTCCAGAGCTGGGACTGTTTTGCCACGAATGGTTCACAGTGCCGATACATATAAACATATTAATACATCATTCATAATAACTATGTTAAAAATATTGGATAATCGTCTGGTAGTTAATTTACAGACTCCACAACTAAGAATATCTTCTGATGGACTGATGTCTGGATTTCTCTTTTTTTCAGAGCCTAAAAGAATCAATGACTTCCCCTGGTATGTTTATTTTTATTTAAAAACAGAGCTATACTATTTTTTTGTGTTCCGCTAGTGTGTGTGTGTGTGTGACAATGAGTGTTGTTTGACCACATGACATGTAAGAAAATATATTTAGCTCTGCCCACTGCTTTCTGTTCAGCTGCCCGGTCCAATATGAGTTCTAGCCACCTTCTTCCTCCTCCTCCTCCTCCTCCTCCTGCACCAATACAACCAGAGTTGGAGCCCCTTCTACAAGGTACAATTAAGATTGGTGACCATTACTGGCAAGCTCCTAAAATGGAATTGTAGTACAACTATAACCTCAACACTGTTGCCTTACCTTGGAACAGTTACAACATGGTTCTTAACATAATATTTAGGAGCAGGCACTGCTTACTTGTGTTGGGAAATGCTGTCAGTTGTGGTAACCCTGCGTGTCTTCACAGAGGGCTTGAACCCTCCTCTTCCTCACAGAACTCCAGAGTCCTTCATCTTGGCCACTGAGCAAGGTAGGCATGTTCATCATCAAACACTTTCTAATGCACCACTGTAACTTCATGTCTCATTTAGTATAAACCCGCCAAAGTCATTCCATTTGGAGTGGTTTGAAGTCGACTTGAGAGGTACCAGAAAGGAGCGTGAGAAACAACACTATACATAATAGATGTCTAAAGATGCAGGTTTTCCATCTCAGGAGCCCAAGGGCTATTTCAGCGTGTCCGTGGGACCCAAAAGCACACACCCCTACAATACTCTGAACAGGCAATATTTTGGTGATCCTTTTGTTCATGGAAAGCGACCCACCTCAAAGTGGATCACCGTCCATTCTGGGTCCCAGCGACCACTCAGTGATTGAGTCTCGTCTGTTTTGTATTCCAAAACAGTGGACGAAAACCCCGGCTCCCTGCTGCAGGTGTCCGACCCGGGTCCGCGGATAGGAATCTCCTCCGAGTGGGCAGGCAGCCCTCAGCCCAAGAAGTTCCTGGATTTCGTTTTCATGACCAGGAGCAAGGTGATTGGGATTCTGAAAACGGATCAATTGTATATAAGATGTATCTTAAGGCCTTTGTTTATAGCAGAGAGGGATAATAGAATTTCATTTATGAGTCATGCTCTTTAGTTTGAGGATTTAATTTTATGACTAGCCAAATTTAAGCAGTGTTCCTATTGAGGACATGATTGCACCCCATGTGATTGAACCCGTGAGTCATTCCATCCCCTGACACCCCTCCCCCCCCAAAAAAAAACACACACACAACACACTGTAACACTAATATTAGCTTATTTTCTGTTCCGTCAGAGTGTTCGTGCAAAGAGTTCAAGACAAGGTGAGCAGTACAAAACTATTAACATAATAGTAGGCATTATTCTTCCCTTAACAACTTATTTGAAGTTATAATCTCCAGGTTCTAAACATAAGCTGTGCCTGTCTGTGTGTCAGAACCCTTGGCTGTAGTTCGTCAGCTGGCTCCTCCCTCTGTGGTGTTCAGCGGAGCAGGAAGTGGTGAGCCGGCCTTTAGACTGCACCTCATATCATTAGTCACATCTGAGCAGCAGGAAGCATGTGTTCTTAAAACAAACACCTATATAAGACCGCTGGAAATTAATACATGTATTCACGTACACATATTCACAATGCATTTCAGATTTTTTTTAAATAACTATGTGTGTATACTATATACTGTGTGTGTGTGTGTGTGTGTGTGTGTGTGTGTGTGTGTGTGTGTGATATCTGAAT
>OOFH01113602.1:0-10509 GCA_900323355.1 Merlangius merlangus | reverse complement strand
AGACGTTTTGTCAATTTTATCATTATTCTTTGCGAAGCCAAAATGCTTCCACACTTTGGATTTCAAGTTTGCTGGTGCATTAACATTCCCGATGCCGCTCTCTGCCATGTTTGAAATGCGGGAGAAAAAGGGAGGGAGAAAAAAACCTCTTGTGGGACTTCCTTGAAAGCTGACTAGCTGATGACAGAGTTAAGGATTACCGAGCAGCATTTCACAAAATAAACGTGTAAACTAAGTCTTAAAACATTAATCATAATCGATACATACGATTTAAAGCATTTATATTGATTATTGGTGAAGCCAAAGCGATTCATTCTATTTATTTATTTTAGCAGATCTATTTAGTTGAATCGGTAGGACCATTTTGGGTTCCCTGACACTTTAAAAGACATTTGTAAAAATGCACACAGAGTGTGCAAGGGTTAGCACCTTGTTGACTTCCATTGGGCCCCTCCAGACAAGGACGCAGCATGGGTGGGGGTGTTAGAAGTTAGATGAAGTTTGTTGTAAAGGTGTGTTGAAAATGATTAATGGCCTGGAGCTCGATGTTGCCGTCCAGGAGAACTCTATTGTAGTGTGTGGTGATGGCTTGTCTAACCTGTGCACACTGATTACAGAAAGTGTGCAACAGGTGTGCAGCCGCACCGAGCCCCAGAATCCAATCAGACCCGGCTAAGTGAGGCTGCTTAAAGGTCCCATGGCATGAAAGTCTCACTTTATGAGGTTTTCTAACATTAATATGAGTTCCCCTAGCCTGACAATTGTGGCTAAAACTTGCTTTTGGCCGTGATAATATGTATTATATGATATAGATATTATTTAAATATAGAGCTCCCGGACTGTAACACAAGTGTTGTACACTTCTTTGTTATTTGGATAACCTATTTGGACTTAGGTCCATTCCTGTCTACCAAATGCCCTATATGTAACTTTTTCTCTTGCTGCTTATAGGATTCACATTTTTTGGGATGGGAACATTAAAAGCCAATAGAGACCGAAATGGACATTGCTGAAATGTGGGAATTCTTTATTTGTAAAGTAAAAGGTAAAAGCTTGTGAATGTACTTTCAGTTGGCTTCCTTCATGTCACATCCTCAGGCTCTTTGTCAGCACCAGCGTCAAGAGCTCTCTTTAAACCACAATGACATCTTAGTGCCAGGGAGATCTTACAAGGAGCACAAAGTATTGCTAAGCACCTGAGGGGAGCACAGAGCACATCAAAGCCTCGACAATGTGAGTTCTGAAAGGCAGGGTGTGAGACGCACTACCGCCCTACCAGGTGAACCTGTCCCTCAGCACAGAGACTCCACAAAGATGTGACCTCGGTCTGAACACATCTGATTTGTCGGTTCCTCAAGGCCAGGATATCTAGTCCAAAGTGCAAATGGTGTTTTGGTCGGATAAGTATGCAAGTGTCATAATTGGGATTTGAAGACAAATTCACAGAGTAGCATGGGAACGGACTCATGAATGGATGGACTGACATGGACATCAATTACCGGTAGTAGTTGGGATGGGAATGAAGAGTTGTTGAATAGGGCCCGGTTTCCCGAAACCTTCTCAAAGCCTTCTTAACGCTACGTCATTCGAGGTCAGCCTATGTAGAGGTAGAACTTAAAGTGGAGGTCGAACCTCTACTTTAAGCTCAACCTTTAAGCTCTACCTTAACATTTTGCGTGTTTCCTAGGGGTGGGAAAAATAATCGATTCTTCAATGCATCGATGCAGATAAATTAATAATCAGAATTTAAAAAAATATATATACATGTATATATATATTTTTTTTTTTTGGCCTGCTGCAACATTCTGTTCGCAAAATGAAATATTAGATAAGTTAATTAATCTCTTGATGTCTTTAATGATCATCACAAAAGTAGGAAGTGATTAGCAAACTCTGAGTAGCAAACCCAGATGTATATATATTTTTGAAAATCACGCATGGAAATGGACATAGAAAAAAATTGTTGCATCGAGATGGATCGATAATCGCTTCAGAATCTAATCGTTGACCTCATGATCGGAATCGAATCGTGGGGTGCCAAGAGATTCCCACCCCTAGTGTTTCCCGAAACATTCTTTGCTACGAATCTCTTCCGTTCGTTGTTAAGGTTGGTCTGAAGCACTCGTAGCTCTACAGTATTGATTGTTCAGCTAAGTTAAGTTATCCTTTATTTATAGGTGGAAACTTTTCTCTGCTTTTGATCCGGGTAGCCAGTGAACACATACACACACAGAGGTCCACACACACATGGGGCACACACACGGGGCACACACACGGGGGCATACGGAGCAGTGGGCTGCCGCGGTGCGCACCCGGGGGTTTCAGGTGCCTTGCTCAAGGGCACCTCATCCATGGAGGGGGATTCGAACTGGCCACCCTCCGGTTACCAGTCCAACTCCTTAACCAGTATGCCACGGATGGCCTACTGACCCTAGTCGCCACCACTGTAACCTTTAGAAATCCCCGTTGCGCATGGGACTGCCACATTGTCAGTGTTGGCAGTGTTGTGTTTCACCAATGGGTTAGAGTCATTCATGAAGAAAATTATTGCTTGAAACACACAAGCACAAAATAAAAGGATAGACATCCAGGATAGCAGTGTTACGAGAGTAGCGTAATTTGTGTTAGCAAGAACGGCAGTGCGTGTGTGAGTGACATCAGCGAGTGAGTGTACGAGCGAGGAGAGCGAGCGGTAGCATGTGTCAGTTTAGTGTCAAGAATCAGTGGCCGCTTCATACCGACCTATAAGCAGCAGAGCCACTGCCGGTCAGGGTGAAGGGTGTTACCCCTGAGAGAACATCGGCCTTGGAGGGAACGTCTCCCCTGTGCTCCTCGACTACGGTCTGGGAGCCGACAGCAGGAAAGGTGTAACAGCAGGATAGACCCGCCGGTTTCCCGATAACATCCAGCCTGGTCTAACAGGAATCCGTGAATATTATATACAGTATATACACAATATGGGAATGGGAGAGTTTCTCAGACTTTTCCTGCTCAACAGAACGAAACGAGAGAGAGAGAGAGAGAGAGAGAGAGAGAGAGAGAGAGAGAGAGAGAGAGAGCGAGCTTCAGCAGGGGTGTGCGCAGATAGTAGGCTACAGTGCATCCTATTTATATATCAAAACCACAAATGCAAAAAAGGCTCAATGCCTTATATTATGGATTCACCAAGTTTTGCAGCAGATCATATTTATATATATTTATTTAGTTGTTCGAGGTCTGGTGGTCTCCGTATGTAATAAATAAATATATGTATATGTATACATATATACTGTATATTCAAGGATCAGCAGCATCATTAGCTTGCATTGGCGCAAAATCCGTGGCCACATCATGGCAATTCCTGTTTCCTGTGAGACCAGGCTGCCTACGGTTAGACTTATGAAAGTTGTTTACCTCTATAGGAGTGGTTCCCGAATGGTTTCTTAGAAGTCTTCTTAGGAGACACTCCTTATGTCGTTCGTAAATGGCGCTGGTTCTTTCAGGGGGTTCTGGTTGTGTTACTGAACATACTGCAGCCTCCTCATCCACACCACCTGGGCAGACATACGTTTCTGAGAGCAGAACATTCACCGATGAGCACAGGATAGATGAGCCTCCCAGTACGGCCATACAGTGAAGAACAAATTCATGTTGGATTTCTCTTTCTATTTTTACCAGTTTGTTGAGTGAATTGTGTAATTCTTATATAAGGCAGAGAGACGCCTGGATGGGTGGTCACACTCTTTGCTTCTCTCGCGTGCACACACACAAACGCATGCAGGCACACACACACACACACACATGCAAATGAACACACACACACACACACACACACACACACACACACACACACACACACACACACACACACACACACACACACACACACACACACACACACACACACACACACACACACACACACACACACACACACACACACAAACTGCTGTGTTGACTCCTAGATATGTCGGCTTTTACACAACTAAGCCCCCATTTGAGGATCCGGGCGGGAAGAGGGAATGCGTTTGTTTTGAGAACACCCAGAAGATCTCACTGCTAGAACATTCTATTTCTCCCGCCTTGTTTAGTCTTGCTCGAGTTAAATGCACTTTTGGCTGCTTTTATTTGGCTCTTTGTTGATATTTGAAATAATGAAGCAACCAAAAGCAAAGTGTATGTTTCGACTCATTATTTCTTATGATTATAAATTAACCGATCTTACACCATATTATATATTTATAGTAAATATTTATACTGTCTAGTTTTAATTAAATTTCCTGTGCAGTTTTTTACATCTTGTATTTATTCTCTTTGGCGTCCACGACACCACGACAATTTCCTCTTACATCCAATTTCTAACACTGATACTTAACAAACAATCAAGGACTGAACACCCTCCAAAAGTAATCGGTTTGTTTCTGTTGCCGCTCGCCCTCTTTGCAGGAAGCTGCACTGCACGAGAAACTACATCCACATGAACCTCTTTGTGTCTTTCGTACTGAAAGCCACGTCGGTATTCGTCAAAGATGTGATTCTTTATCCTGCCGATCAACCGGAAGAATGCCCCTCCTCTGTGAGTACATCTCAAAGCTTCAGGATGGTTAGGATGTGTGTACCTATGGCCACCTATAGCCAGATGTCTTGATAAAGGTGTACTTACTCTTAAATGAGGAGCATTCACTGTGAGTCACTTTGAATAAAAGCATCTGCATGATGAGTAGGTAGGAAAATCGGTGGTTAGGTTGTTTGACTTCCAGCTGAAAGGTTCTGGGTTCGAGTCTGAATAGTAGGCTATAGGCAGTCGACCTGTATAAATACTGGATCAAGACCTGAACGTGCACGTACCTGCCTCTTAAACCTGCCTCTTAAAGAATAGTCAACAGAGTCAACGTTTATTTGCTCCCTTGTCTCCTTTAAAGAGAGGCTGTGGCGTCCTTCAGTGTTTTGATTTCTCTTCCTGCTCTTTTCTTTTCAAACACGGTGAGTCTTCACCGCTTACGTCTGCTGTCTTCCACATTAGCTACAATTTGCCCACGCTGCCACACAGCATTTTTTTTAACCAACTTTTACGTTGACGGGTGACGGTTGACCAACTGTTAACCGTCCAGCGGGCCATAAAGCTCTGTCTGTTGGTTTACTCAGTGGAGGGGCGCTGAAGTGCTCCTGGGTGTAGCACTGTTTGTCTACGTCCTCCAAACAACCGCTCCTAACGAAGCGCCACAGCGCTGTGCCGTGAGAGTTCCTGTTTGCCCAACGGTCGCCCCCTCAAGTGTCAGAGTAGACTTTGACAATAAATCAGCAAAAAATACTGTTTTTATCCGACCCTGATCAGAATCGTGATAGAAGCTAACACATAGACACAAACAAATGGCTAATAAAGTTTCAAATTCTCTCCCGAGATAGATATTGTTATGTACTGTTAGATACCGTTGATCTGTTCCTCTGGTGATTTCGGAACCAGCGGAGATGGAGTGAGGCCGCGTCTGGTCCACATGGGAGGTGTATGAGCATGATTGATGGTGACATCACTGCGCAACAAGCAGCCTGAGCCTCTTCCTCTTTAAAGAGCAGAGAGTAAACAGTCCCAAACACAGCTGCCTAGCCTTCCGTCAAAGAGCTCAGCGGCTGCGCTTTGAATGAATCACTCTGCCGGTAGTCTCGGTGACTCAGGACGCTAATGCGCCGGCCGCATATGCGATGTTCCTCGTGTGTTCGATACCCACCTGTGAGCCTGTGATGCTACATCTCGTTCCCTCTGTCATTCGACTCACGTTCCGGTCTGTCTTCACTGCCCTTCCATGAAGGGACAAAGCCCATCCAACATCTAACGGAGCAAATGCTCTGCCTCATAATTCAAGTTCTTACTCAGTAGCTCGAGCATGATAGTCTGCTGCTCTCCTCTCTCTGGTCTCACACACACACACACACACACACTGACAAACACACACACACACACACACACACACACACACACACACACACTCACACTCACACTCACACTCACACTCACACACACACACACACACACAAACACACAATGCGTAGTGTTGGGTAGTTATTCCAACAGTGTTTGAATCAGTGCTTCCACATTATTTACACCTGGCAAAGATTGAAAGCACCTCATGCGATAGCATTTCCAAGGAAAGACGTTCCAATAAAGTAAATACGTATATTATATTAATAACATTTTAACTGTATAATCCAAGTATACTTGTTTATCTCTAGTGTGTTGTTTATACAAACGTTGATAAATCCTTGGGACCGACGGCCGAGCGATCTCTGCACTGATTTGCATCAGGATTAATTTCACTGAGTCTCCCCAGATGATAACCTATGGCACTTACTGCTCCTATGACAGACACAGCCAAAGAGGCGTCGCCATTTTGTGTTATTTCAGTGTGATCTATCCAAGAGGAGGCCCCATGTTGGATCTCAGTGGATCCAAGAAAAACATTTCTGTTTATTTGGGCTATAGCAAACTAAACAACGGTCATGTTTCCCCCATTTTTGTTACCCGCACTATTTACTGTGCATTGGGACACCGTTATTCATTTGACCGCAAACGGCCTCATTCACCTAGCGGCCATCTTGGTTCCATCTGAGTTCTAAACCCTAGCTTGGGAGGGGGAACCCACCTAGCATTTAGAACCAAGATGGCAAAGAGAAGAATAAGGGCCGTAGATGTGCAGCATAGTAAACATAAATATATGGATTTTCAGATCTAGATGCGACTCAGAAAATGCTTAGAGCTAACTTATTGTTCTTTTTTTTCTCTTCTCTTTTGGTTCCAATTTTTTCTTTGTATCCTTCCTGACTCTCACTCTTTCTCTCACTCTCTCAGTCTCTCTCTCTCCCCAAGGTGGGCTGCAAGGCTGTGTTGGTCTTCTTTCAGTATGGGATCATGGCCAGCTACTTCTGGCTGCTAGTGGAGGGTTTGTACCTCTATGCACTATTGGCTGTTTCCTTCTTCTCGGAGAAGAAGTACTTCTGGTGCTACATCCTGATTGGTTGGGGTAAGAGAAAATCATTATCATCTGCCAACTGTCATTGATCATCAACACATCATGATTGAAGACACGTATATTGACCTACACTGTACTATTATTATTTTAGGTTTGACTTTAGGTTTTATAATATAATATAAAATATAATAATACAATGTGATATATTACTTATACATAATAGCAGATTGTGAGCACGTGTGGCAATTTATTTCTGACTTGCTATTAGATTGGACAACCTTAAACAATAGTTATCAGTTAGATGGTGTGGCTATAAGAAAATTGCTAAGCTACAAAAAGAAATCCAGAAATTCAAACTTGTGACTGTAGAATGTTTGAAATGAAACAATAACTTTTATCTATCATGAAGAAATATCTGCTTGCCAATTTTTGATATTAGTTTAATCCTGAAACTATGAAAAAATAAATCATTGAAATGGGAAGGCAAACAGACGTGCTCAATGCCCCATTTTGTATTTGGTCTTGTTGAATCAAGGCTATCCTTTGTTTGAACAAAGTGCTGTGTTATTGATAGCATTCTCCAGGACACAGTTATCTGCTAATATAACTCACGTCAACTTTGTGCTTGCAGGTGTCCCAGCCATCTTTATCTCTGCCTGGGTGGGGACCAAGGTGTATCTGAAAGATACAGGGTAAATGGTTTTATTTGATTGGGTCACTTTGACTCCATTTTTTTATATACTGTTAATGATTAGCAAATCTATTCAGATATTGATAAAAAAAACGTTGATTAATTTGCTTGCAAAAAAATCTAAATGCAAAGGAAGTCTGATTCCCTGCCAAAAGGTACTGGGTTTTATCCCCCAATGTTCATATACATGCCGACAGATGTTTTTACCCAGTCAGTGCATACATTCTTTGCATGGGGGGCCCCTAGTGGGAAACTAATCCCTTACACGTGGCAGTTTTAAAGGGCCCCTTGTTTAACGATCAGGTTAAATGTTAGCCACGACGATGCATTTAAAAATCAAACCTTTTGTGACATCACACCTCAGGGTCAAATAGTGGCCCTTTAACGCTTTACTCTTATGCCATACTACACACTTGAGCAAGACACGACTTCTTATTCAGTGTTATGTTGTTTCTTTTAGACAAAGACAAGAAACCTTGTACATTTGAATGTATTAGAAACTGGTCCTGCTTTCCAATAACTATGTCAACCATCCATCCCTCTCCCGTAAAGACAGTGACTACATTAAAACTACAAGACTCCCCGACTTTGTTGAAAAGCTAACTACTAAAAGCTAAAAAAAACACAAAGTTCAAAAGTCTCGTAATTGACTTGACTTTAGTCTTCCTGGTCCTTCTCTGCAGTAACTATGACAACCGTCTATCTCTCCCCCATCTCTCCCCCATCTCTCCCCCATCTCTCCCACATCTCTTCCCCATCTATCCTCCATCTCTCCTCCATATGCATGTAAAAAGATGCTGGGATATAATCGAAGGACTCCCATGGTGGATCATCAAAACTCCCATCCTCGTTGCGATACTGGTAAGCTCCCGCCGTGGGCTGCAAACTTTGTTAATGTCATCGCACTGTGCGTCTGTGCAACTGTGGAGGGAGATAGCATTACAATGCCTGATCTGCTGCCTCTCGTTCACTCCCAAGGTAAATTTCTTCCTCTTCATCTGCATAATCCGGATCCTGCAGCAGAAGATCAACTGTCCAGATATTGGCAGGAAGGAATCCAATCAATACTCGTAAGCCTTTTTTAGTTTTCTTATTCTTGAAACCAAAATGTCAATGTTTCCTGTTATTTGATTTTCTAGTTGGGTCATCAAGGTGACTAATCCTCAGGGGAAATGGAGAAATATGAATCATGTTGAGAAGCATTTCTTTAATTTATGTAGGAATATTATTTTTAGTTGGTTGTAAAAAAATTGTCTTCAACTCCCATGCAAAAAGTTCTAGGTTTTATCCCCATTGCCAAAGTCTACCTGTAGTCACCCCAGGGAGCAATGGATCTGAATATTTACATTTGTTTCACACTCCCATGTTAGCATAACTTTGCCTCTGTTTCCCCAACACAGGCGACTAGCTAAGTCGACATTACTGCTCATACCTCTCTTTGGGATGAACTATATCATTTTTGCCTATATCCCCGAACACATCCAACTGCATGTGAGGATGGTCTTTGATCTGGTGCTGGGGTCCTTCCAGGTTGGTTTCTCCCTACCATCAGCACTCGATCATATAGGAAATGTCTTAGCATGTTAGCTCCTTAGCACTTTAACAAATTAGCACATTAACATCTTAGCATCATAGTGGCTTAGGGCCTTAGCGCCTTAGCATCTAAGTGCCTTAGAATCTTTGCAAATTACCATGGTAGCACATAAGCATCGTAGCACCATCTTAGCACCAACCTTAGCTGTTTAAGGGCTGCTATTTTACTAATAGTGGCATCACAGTGTCCACCCATGCCTCAACCTACCCGCCTACCATGGCTGGAGAACACCAGCTGGTAGGGAGCTCATCTATCACTAATCATTTGGTTTGAAATAAATAGAAAACTTAAAAAAAAAGAGGATAAAACAGTGGCCCTTTAACTACATACCTATAAAGTTTAAAAAAAGAAAACGGCTGAAATAGGTCAGGATTATTGAGTGATTGGATTTTACATTCCTTGTCCTCATGTGGTTCATTCTCTGACATATCTCTTTTTACATTATAAGCCATGTTTGTGATGGTCATTTCCATGGCTTCACAGCAAATAGAACTGCAAAACACATCTGCAGTATCGCACACACACAGCTACCTTTATCTTGATGACGGATGGCAATGAATTGCGTTGAGTTCTCGCCCTCTTAATCTTCTAAATATAAGAATCTCATGATGTTTAAGGAGAGATTAGTATTGTGAATGCATTCATTCGTTTGTATTTACATTTTGACAGCAGAATTGTGCAGTCCAACTGTTAGGGTGTAGCCCGAATTAACCAAAGCCTCATTTGAAAAGTATTCTTCCCACTTACATTTGGGGGAAAGGAACACCTCCTAGGGAAATTGATAAGACCTCGCTCTGAGTTTGGTAATGATGGAAAGATCATTGTGGGAGAAGTTTTGGGGAAATATTTCTCTCTGATTAAGTCCTTTTTAAGAGTTGTCTCTCCCGCTGTTCCTCTCTCCTTCAGGGCTTCATCGTCGCTGTCTTGTACTGTTTCCTGAATGGAGAGGTACTAGCACTTGAAAATCTATCTTCCATCAACAAAAATAGAACTCATGGGGTGAATGTCACGCCTATAAACTAGACAGATTTGATAGATTATGTCATCAGTCAATCATCCCACAGCTCTGCAAAAGTCCAAAGGAGAAAGTTAGCCCATCTTATTGGCCAGCCACCACAAATAAACATTGACACATTTGCTACCCATATTTCAATTTTTGAAAAGCGCTAGTAGGTCAACATATCACCACGTCCTGAACATAGCAGAGTGAGTCATCAGCTGAGTGCGAATCATCAGCAAACAACATACTCCCCTGCCCCTCCCCCAACCCCCCCCCCCCC